>OX402059.1:17356585-17630898 GCA_947859365.1 Archips crataeganus | reverse complement strand
TCACAGACAGACGGACAGACAGATAACAAAGTATTTAATCCTGCATAGGGCTCCATTTTTACACGCTTTATATTAGCTTCACCTGTATGTTTGTATGTATGTTTGTATGTTTGTATGTTTGTATGTTTGTTTGTAACCGACTCCTTAGGGCGCGATTTTGACCCACTTCCCGGTTTCTGATTGAGCTGAAATTTTGCACATATGTGTAAATTGGATGACAATATGCAATATTATTGTAACATGGAGCTGATCTGATGATGGAGCTGGATGGTGGCCATAGGAACTATGTAATAAAACAACACAACCCCATCGAGTTTGGGCTCGTTTGATTCGTCTTGACGAGCACTTTGATCCCATATGGTAACCAGGGTCTGATGATGGAGCTGGAAGATGGCCAAAGGCACTCCACAATAAAACGACACAACCCCATCGAGTTTGGGCTCGTTTGATTCGTCTTGACGAGCACTTTGATCCCATATGGTAACCAGGGTCTGATGATGGAGCTGGAAGATGGCCAAAGGCACTCCACAATAAAACGAAACAACCCCATCGAGTTTGGGCTCGTTTGATTCGTTTTGACGAGTACTTTGGTCCTAGATGGTAACAAGGGTCTGATGATGGAGCTGGAAGGGGGGTAGGTGGCGGGGTGGGGGGAATGGGGTATGGGTTAAGGGGGTCGGGGGTTTAGAGGGTTGGGGGTTAGGGTGTGGCGGTTGGGGTTAGGGGATGGGGGGGGGGGTAACAAGGGTTTGATGATGGAACTGGAAGGGGGGGCGGTAGGTGGCGGGGTGGGGGGTGTGGGAGGGGTGGGGTGGGGGGGCAGGTGACGGGTGGGGGGGAGTTGGGGTTTCCGGGGGTATGGGGGTTCGGTGTTACGGGGGTTGGGTTTAGGTGGTTCGGGGGTTTGTAAAATGAGGAGGGGGTAAGGGGGGTTTAGGAGATTGGGGGTAAGGGTGTGGGGTTTGGGGGGTTTGGGGAAATGGGGTGGGGGATGTTGGGGGGTTGGGGTTTAGGGGGTTTGGGGGTTGTAGGTGAGGGGGGTAAAGTTAGAAAGAAAAAAAATGCAACTATAAAATAGAAAATAAATAATAGTTTAAAAAAACTAAAAAACACGCTTTAAAAAATAAAAAATAAATTTTAATAAATTTCAATTCACTATTCTTATAGTGCAGTAAAAAATCTTAATAAGCAATTATTATATTGTTATATCCAGATCAAAATTTGTAAGCAATTCTAAATATTGATAAAATAAATAATAATAGTTTAAAATATTTTATTGTAAAAAAAGCGTGGGGTGCTTTTTAAGATGTTATCAAAATGATAATCCTTGACAATTGACACCATGCACCCCACGCTTTTTTTACAATAAAATATTTCAAACTATTATTATTTATTTTATCAATATTTAGAATTGCTTACAAATTTTGATCTGGATATAACAATATAATAATTGCTTATTAAGATTTTTTACTGCACTATAAGAATAGTGAATTGAAATTTATTAAAATTTATTTTTTATTTTTTAAAGCGTGTTTTTTAGTTTTTTTAAACTATTATTTTAAGGTACGGAACCCTAAAAATTTATACACTACGTTACATATATAATATAATACACTACGTTACTTAACTGCAACCATTCTTAAACGAGTTATACACATGGATACATATTATATCTAACCTAGAAGAAAAGTAGCGCTCCCTTTATAATTCAAACAAAGTTTTGTAACAGAGTTTATGTTAATTTTGATCTCATTTGGACTTTATTGTGTAACGCTTAAGATTCAAACTAGTCAGGCAACAGAGCGGTCACATATGACCTTTACAAAAGCACTGTATAAACTTCGATTCTAAACCAACCTTGAAGTTAAAGAATGGAGAAAAATCTGAGATCGTACGTTTCAAAGTGAATAATCAGGTCTACCAACTTCGCCGATACATTACCAGTGTTGCGACCATGAACGGATATCGATGAGTTTAATTTTATATCGACAAATATTTTATCGTTTTTGGATGCGGATGGCGCAGGACCGATGTGTTTGGCGAGCCTTGGGGGAGGTCTATATTCAGCAGTGGACGTCGTTCGGTTGAAATGACGATGTTGATGACGTTTTAGATTTCCCGTAGGTTAAAAGTGATTTAAATTACGACTCCTGAGTCATTGAGTTACTCAAAAATGCTAGCTAATCAATTGTATTAAAAAAAAATCTTTTTTATTGAGCTTAAATAAAAACAAAAGTCGTCGACATAGCTCGAAGAAACGCCAGTCTCAAGTGGCATTGGACAGGACACATCGCTCGTAGAATTGATGACCGATGGGGCCAGAAGGTTCTCGAATGACGTCCACGGACCGAAAGACCCGGCAGGCCTTCAACAAGATGAAGCGACGACCTGGTTAAGGATGCATAAATGTGTTGGATGCGGATTGCGCAGGACCGGTGAACCTTAGGGTTCTAATTATGTTCAGCACTGCAAACCGATGTTGGCAGTGTTAAAAATGTTATTAAGACCATTTTTACTTTATTTTCTCTGCGTCATGTGAATTACCCGTACGCTGGGCTCATTTGCGAGAACGTCAACTTAAAACGTGACGGAGTTAAAATTTGATTTTAAATATGAAAATCTTAACACTACCTACTATACCGTAAAACTACTTAATTCCATTTTGCTTGAATGCATATGTTTAGGGTTCCGTACCTACCTCAGAAAAACAGGAACCCTTTCAAGATCATTTCGGTACGTACGTCTCTATCAAGATCCTTTTTCTGAGGAGGTAAATACTAAGTGAAAATCAATATAAAAAATACAAAAAGTTTCCAAAGATAAAGTTCAGACAGTGAAAAGATATATTTTCACACAAGGAATCATAAGAATCAAAAGCTGTCAAGTTCCTACTTCGCGTTGACATACCTAGAAATTAAATTAGATAAGAAACAAGATCTCGACACATGTAAAGGAAAAGTACCTACAAAAATCAGCGACCCGTGAAAAATACTTTTATTTTTCATAGAAACACTATCAAGTACAAACTTAATACACATACTATTACAGTGAAAGTATACGGATTACTCACGTCTTAAAACGAGTTTAACTCGACATGTTTAGACTAATCCGTAGCCCTTCTTCTCAACACAACTCTCTCCTCCCCCCTCCTCTTAAGACGTGACTAATCCGTATACTCTTCACTATGAGTGAGTCTCGCGGTAGTCTTATGTTTAAACTTACTATTAAACAAGCCATTGGTATCCATGGTAGTAAGCAGAGGATCGTGGGTTCAAATCCCGGGCTCGTGCCTCTAAGTTTTTCCGAATAAATGTGCTTACTTACATTTGAAATTTACCATGAGCTTTACGCAAAACCTGCACACACTTGCAAAGGAATTAAATTGTGTGTGAAGTTCGATCCACGCTGGGCCCACGTGAGAACGACAGCCTAAGGCTTCTAATTCATAGAGGAGGCCTGTGCTCTGCAGTGGGACGTATAGAGGCTGAAAGATGCTGATGATGATTATGATAAACATATTTTTTCCTGGCTTAATTTCGTACGGAACCATCAATGCGCGAGCCGCTCGCTCTCGCCCGGTTTTTCTATTCACTTTTTTTCTCACGATGAATTATGCACTCACGGCAAAATTTAAATATAAAATGCACTGCATATTTAAGCAAAACGTGACACAAAAAATGGCACCTCCACCTCTCTATCCAAATTTGCATCGTAAAGACACACGAGACCGAACTTTTCCCAGTCCGGTAACAATGTAAAACTAAAGGACTAGAAGTTCTCACAGACGGTCTCTAGGCACTGGCCTACAACAAAATTCGATTTTCGAACTTCGTATCGCGCCGTTCCGTTCACGCTAATAGTGTTAAAGAGAAGTGTGAAGGGGACGGCGCTATACGAAGTTCGAATTTCGTAGTAGCCCCCACTAAATTGCAACTGCAACGTTTACGTTTGCGTTACCTGTAAACAAGAATATATAGGAGGCTTCCGCTGTAACTTGGGCATTGAATTTAGAAGTTACTGACTTAGCGCACTCGCCAAATGAAAATTATGGTCTTCGGAGTCGTTTCAATAAAATAGTGCAGTCTGGTATAGAACATTGTGGTAGCCTAAAGCAGAGGGTTGTGGGTTAGAACCTGGGGCTAAATTCAGGATCGGGCCTTCACGGGTTTGGTAGCGGTAATTCAATCGTTTGGGTTGGGTTTGGTTTGAACTGCTATTCAGGAACGCCAAAAATCACTGGTTTGCGAGAGGTTCGGGCTGAGTTTGGGATGAGCCTTATTTATTTATTTGCAAAGCGAATTAACAGGAAAATAAGGCTCATCCCAAGCTCAACCCATTCCTATCCCCTCCCAAACGATTGAATTACCGCTCGCAAACCGTGTAGGGCCGATCCTTAGATTATTTATGCACTAGATAGAGCTTTGGTGGCATGGAAACGTCCCGTAAAAACACTTGGCTTATATGTCATTTGCGTCATTTGCAGGGTTGCCAATAGTAATATGCTAAAATCCCCAAACGCATTGTCGAAATTCCCCACGTGTGGGGAATGAAAAATTATGTGGGCCGAGGGACTTAGTTTAGAGCTGTTGCGAATAATGAATTGTAGGAAATTAATCAAGACTAGCAGAAATTTGATGTCAAATGTCGCGTATTTGTGTTCATACTTAAAATCCACACATTCCCCAATCAGCTTCACTTTCCCCACATTTTGGGGAATGTGAAATTAACTGGTATCATTAAGCACGCACACTGTGACAACCGGAATGACGTAACGCGATCGTAATATGAAGCTGTCAAATGGATTTGTGGACGTTTTGTATCGCAATGTTTGCTAGTGACGCTCCATCTAGTGCATAAATAATCTAAGGGCCGATCCTGAATTTAGCTCCTTGGCTCACACCTCCAAGTTTTTTAGTAATTTATGCGCTAAATTACATTTAAAATGAAGCTGCGCTCACCTGTGATCAAATTTAATGATGCGTGTGAAGTTCCCAGACCGCGTGGGAACTACGGCTCAAGCCCTCTTATTCTAAGAGCAGGCCTGTGTCCTTCAGTAGGGCGTATATAGGCTGGGAGGATGAGTCTGGTATAGATATAAGTAAATAGAAAATTCTTAATTCTGTAAATAAATTGCCAAGTCGTGATATCATTTGATCATAAAAAGTAGGTAGTGAAATCTCATAAACAGCTAAACTTAAAAGGATATAAAACGAGTAATTTTGGCAGAAATTGGCCATTTGCCATTCTTCAGGTACGGAACTCTTACTTGTTAGGTTTTGTTTAAACATTCAGCCATCAATTCAAATATGTACCTACCTACGCTTATTTCCAAAGAAAAAACTCTAAAAGTATATTTAATATTTAACATGATAAGTACAGCTTTGTTTTTGAGGGTAAATATTTATGTTGACAAAAAGACATTTATATACCAATTTATTAGATTTATGTCTTTATCGACTTTCAAACGTCCGTTTGGCACGACTCCACAATACTTGTCGATATTTTTGCTAAACAAAATTAATATAAGTTTTGAACGACTCTTTCGACAAGCAGGTTGGGACCTGTTCAATTTATTTGGGTACAAGAGGTATACTAGCATCTCTCAAAAGGAAAGTGAAGCACGAAATGGAATGATAGCAGATGGTTCCGTGAGCAAATTAGCTACGTTTACAAACTTGTGTAAATCAACACGCCGTGGATCTAATGGGTCTACTCTTTATTTAAGGCAAAACAATTTTGTCACTCCACCGACTTTATGTTGAATTACCTTTTACCTGTGACTTCATTCGTACAATTAGTTACCTATGAAAAGACCGAACGTGTTTAATGCATTGTTTTAGTGGCTTGAAATCATCTTCACATTTATTGCCTTTCAAATGAAATCGGTGTGGGGCACATCGGGTTTCAAAGCGTATAACGGACATAGGTAGAAAGAAATTTTGTATTTTATATCTACATAGAAGCTATTCGCATAAAATCTACATCTACACTAATATTATAAAGAGGAAAGATTTGTATTTTTGTATTTTTGTATTTTTGTATGTAATGAATAAACTCAAAAACTACTGGACCGATTTCAAAAATTCTTTTGCCGTTAGAAAGCTACATTATCACTGAGTAACATAGGCTATATTTATTACTAAAAAAAATTAGAGATCCTCGGTAAATCTTACTAAAACCAACCCAAGGTGTAAAAAAATTAGCCATAAAATGTCTATCATCGCATGCGCTGCGGAAAGTATTGATGATAGAACAAAAAAATGTTCTACAATATTATAGAACGTATCAATATCTACAAAAAACTTCCCGAGACCATATGACCAATTATTGTAGTTACGTCACTATTACTACTTTTTTACATTTTAAAAGATGATAGAAATGCCTATCAAAATGAGACCATGTTTTCCACACCTTTGTATAAATTCTTATCCAAATTAATTACTTCGTATTCAAGACTGGTTCAATACCTGTTGATTTCTTTTTGAATTATCGAAATCGGACATTCCGTTCAAAAAATATTTCTAAATTAAAAATGTCAATATAAATAAATGCCTTAGTTTTTAATTTTGGAAATTATGACAAACTAGGGACCCCGGCTTCGCTCGGGTGCAATTATGTATGTATTATACATTATAAACCTTCCTCTTAAATCACTCTATCTATTAAAAAAAACCGCATCAAAATCCGTTGCGTAGTTTTAAAGATCTAAGCCAGAAAGACAAACGACAAGACAAGCGGGACAGACAGACAGACAGCGGGAAGCGACTTTGTTATAATACTATGTAGTGATAGTGATTTAGTCATGTAGGTACGTTATAATTAGCATACTTATATATAAGTTTAATTATCTTTATTTATCCCAAAATGTTTATAATGATAATAGATTAGTGTAGATAAAATAAACATTCCAAATAAAATACAGATCATTTCGGTGGGACCTGCCTGCCAATTAAAAAAATTAGGGTCAATTTATGATTGCTCACGGACATGAGGTTCAAAGTAGCTTTACGTTTCGCTAAGCATGACATTGAAAAGGTTAAAAAAGCCACTAGAGAATTATAAGAGTAGATTATTATAGCTAGACCGTTTTAATGTGTCTTCGCCCGCGCGGTACAGGGGCTGGGGAGTATGATTAGAAAGGGGCCGAGAGAGGTGCGTTTCATAAAACAATTTCACAAAACTCGCGAGATCTACTACAGCTCACAGAGCCAGCAGTCTATCCATACTAATTCCATACTAATATTATAAATCCGAAAGTGTATCTGTCTGTTTGTCTGTTTGTCTGTCTGTCTGTCTGTCTGACTGTCTGTTACCTCTTCACGCTTAAACCGCTGAACCGATTTAGATGAAATTTAGTATACAGATAGTTTGAGTCCCGGGAAAGGACATAGAATAGTTTTTATCCCGGAAATCGCCCTTTAAGGAGGTGAAAAGGGGGGTGAAACTTTGTATGGAGAATCAATAACCACTTAACCGATTAAGACGAAATTTGGTATGCTTCCACGCATCCTTGATTGCTTGCATGCTTGCTTGCTTCCATGCCTGCTTGCATGTCTGCTTCCATGCCTGCTAGCATGCCTGCCTGCATGCCCGCTTACATGCCTGCATGCTTGCTTGCATGCTTGCTTGCATGCTCGCTAGAATCCTGCTTGGATTCTCGCTTACATGCTTTCTTGCATGCTTGAATGCTTCCTTGCATGCTTTTTTGCAAGCTTGCATGCTTGCTTGCATGCTGCTTGCATGCTTGCGTGCATGCTTGCTTCAGGCTTGCTTGCATAATTGTTTGCTTCTCTGAAATATTTATGGTTCACGCTAGCAATGCCGCGGGTAAAAGCTATATTAGATAAAGTGATTCAAGAGGAAGGTTTATAAGTATTGTAAGCTTATCACCAATTAACATGTAGCAAAGTAAAACGCCGTTATAAGAATCTTAGCAATTTTAATTACGATCACAGAGTTACCTTTTGATTCGCTGACACTCGAACAAGAACTGAGACTCCGTCAAGATGGCCGCCTGTATTATATCATAGTTGCAGGTAGTATTGCAAACAAGTCAAATACCCTCCTTTTATTTATCGTATGCACTAATTTAAAATTCAATCTTACAGTCGGCCATTCTGATATAACGGAGTCCCTTCGTTATAGTATTTTTCAAACATCAACTACCTACGTACGTTGGCTGGAACTAGTATTATACATAAAAATATTAATCTAATCAGACTCTGACTTTTAACTAATAATTGATCACATTTGAACATTTCACGTTATACATAAAGTGTCGCTAACATAATTCAAAATTAATAACGAGTTGTACCTACACCAAGATGCCAAAATCATGAACTATGTGACAAGTAATATTCTTATTGTATACTCAATACATCATGCTTGGTAAGAGTTTTCACAAACTCCACTTTCTTATTTAAGAAGAATAAAAAACAATTGAAAAAAATGTACTCTACTAAAAAAATACAATATCTGGTATACAAATCTGAGTCTATATTTTTAATACATATATATTAGTTCGGCCATCTTAATAACATAATTGTTCCACCAATTAAAAATTACTAAACAATAATTGAAAAATTATTACGCTAAATAAACTAGATACTTATTTTCTATGCGCTCCAATCCTTGGTTCTATGACCTCATTGCGCAAACACAAATCATGTAAAATCAAACACACTCCCAATTGTCGTAAGACTCCTTTGTGTGTTGATTTATCCTTTGAGAGTGAAACCTCTCTCATTTCATCATAATTATCACCTCAATTCATATTTATACCTTCATATCCCATTCATCGTTTATCATTATCATTTCAGGTTCATCAACAATACATGTATCACATCATTAGTTCAGACAATCAATAATTCCATCATATCCTATCAAAAAAATTGTATCCAGTTCCTTAAAGTTCATTATCATCAATCTGTCAATATCATTATTATAATTAGTTCAACATTCACTTATTCTAGTCATAATCAACGCATCCTAGACTAGTTCTAATAACTTAAATAAGTATTGCTATTCTCCTTTACTTTTTCCGATACTGTCTAGTTATTCATATATCTAATTTACTTCCTCATTGCTATCAGACTGTTCATTTTCAGAATATACCCCATCCTGAGTAAACGACACCCATGGAAATATTTTATCCACGGAAATAACTGCCTCATACCTTCGGTTTTGCTTTCGCGTCAATGGTGTATCCTCGACCAAATACCTATCCTTATCTAATACCTTACTAACTCTATAAGGACCTTGTATCTTGGGAAGGAGCTTTCTTGATTTACCATCATTACTAGTAACTTCTCTTATGACCCTGACCAAGTCACCTACCTTGTACTTATTCGCAACTTTCCTATGTCTGTCAAATCTATCCTTGTTCTTTTGCTGTTCCTCGTCAATTCTCAAATCAACTTCATCCCTAACGTCATTAAGTGAAGGTCTGCTAGAGTCTTCAATATCTAATAAGGATGCTACTATAGCGTCACCTTTTGTTTTCAACCTCATTCCAAATAATACTTCTGCTGGACTTTTACCTATTGCCTTATTGAGTGTAGTATTTAATCCTAATTGAATTTCCTCTAAATGTTTGTCCCATTCATTTTCTTCCTTATTATGATTTTTTACAGAGAGAGAAGATAAAATCGTGCGATTATATCGCTCTACCTGGCCGTTCGCTCTTGGGGTAGAGACTGCATTTAAAACGTGTCGTATGCCTAATTTTGTAACAAATTCTTTAAAGCACTTACTAGTGAAAGAGGTTCCTCTATCGCTAATCAAACGGCTAGGTATACCGAAGAGGCTAATATAATTATTAAGTACTTTAATCGTGGATTTGGTTTTAGTGTTCTTTACTGCATATAGTGAAATGTATTTGGTATAAGCGTCGACAAGTACAAGCAAATAGGTATTTTTAGATTTACTTTTAACGAACGGCCCTAAATGGTCCATATGTACAGTATGGAACGGTTCATTAATTTTTGGAATCGGATGAAGCATACCCTGCCTCTTTCCCGCTGGAGTTTTATAATAGGCACATTCTAGACAAGACTTTACGTACTTACTGACGAACTTGTTCATTTTGGGGAACCAATAAAGCGATCTGAGCTTATCTAGAGTTTTCTCTACACCAAAGTGACCAAGTTCATCGTGGTTCTTTTTAAGTAATTGCCATCGTACCCCTCGAGGAACTAACCACCTCAGCTGGCCATCTACAACTCTATAAACCTTTCCATTCTTTAATTGATAATTCGAATGGATATCCACTACTTTAGGAGTTTCGGGGTCTTGTAATACACGTTTAATATGCTGAACTTCCTCATCAACTTCCTGAATAGTGGATAGCCAATCTTCAGTTTCAACTGTCAGCACATCAAATATTGGCTCGGGTTCCTCCGTTATCGGTATAGCATTTCGACTTAAGGCATCTACGTGACTCATGCGGGCCCCGGGCCGATATTCAATGCTACAATCATACTCCTGCATTTGTAACCACCACCTACAAATGCGAGGAATCATGTCTCTTTTTGACAGTGTTGTGCGCAAGGCACTGCAGTCGGTTACTATAGTAAATTTGACGCCTAAAATATATACGCGAAATCTATGTAAAGACGCGATTACTGCTAAGGTTTCGAGCTCGAAAGAATGATATTTTTGCTCTTCTAAAGTAGTCTGTCTGCTATAGTAAGAAACTGCCCTCCACCTGCCCTTGTCATCCTCTTGTAACAACATACCTGCAATGCCGGTTTTGCATGCATCAGTATGTATTTGAATCCTAGCGTTCGGGTCGTATAGAGCTAGTACTGGTCTTTTTATAAGCTCAGTCTTTAAGGAATCAAACGCTTGTATTTGTTTTGTGCCCCATTCCCATTTACTATTTTTTTTTAATAATTGGGTCAGAGGGCTAGCTACAATCGCAAAGTCTTTAACAAAACGACGAAAAAAACTCGCTAAACCTATGAATTGTCGTACCTCGTGCTGGTTAGTCGGCTGCTTAAAATTGTCAACTGCCTCTGTCTTTCTCAAACCTGGCCTTACACCCTCTTTGCTTATTTCGAAACCAAGATAATCAATTTTTTTACAAAAAAAATTACATTTGGATAATTTTAATGTTAGTCCTGCATCTTTAATTAATTTTAAAACAGTTTCCAATCTCTCCATCCCTTGATCAACACTTTTTGCAGGAATAATAATATCGTCCATAAATGCGTATGCTTCTTTGTTTTTTATGGTTTTGAGCATATTATTAATGGTTTTCTGGAAAACTGACGGCGCATTTGCCAGGCCAAATGGCATACGAGTGAATTGGTACTGACCATCCGGCGTGACAAAAGCGGTTTTATCCTGACATGATGGAGCGATGGGAATCTGGTAATAACCAGAAGCTAGGTCTAGGGTAATAAAATAATCATAACCTCCTAACTGGTCTATTTGGTCGTCTATCCGCGGCAGGGGGTAATGTTCTTTGACCGTTTTAGCGTTGAGCGCCCTATAATCTACGCATAGCCGTTTCTCCCCCGTTTTCTTTTGAACCAATATAATCGGGCTTGCGTAAGAGGAAGATGACTCAGTTATTATGCCACAGTCTAACATTTCTTGAATCATTTCTTTGACTTTATTTCTTTCCGAATAAGCTAGCCTATATGGTCTGTATACCACCGGGGCATTATCTTTTAAGGTAATGGTCATTTCATTTAAATTAGTCAATCCTAAGTCTGTAAAATTGAACGAAAAGCAAGTTTTATATTTTTGCAACAATAGTTCTAACTTTTTTCTATCTTCATCCTGTAACCCTTCACCTGTTTTTAAATTGCTTGATAACGATTCACTTAATTCAACTTCTACTTTACAAACTTCCAAACTACCCTCATCACTGAAACTGCACCCCCTTGTTAACAATTGCCCTTTTTGAAATGTTACCGCCGTGGAATCTAAGTTTAAGACCAATACGCATCCTTTTCCTTTAGCTATTGAATAAAAACCCGGTAAAATATAGTATCTCTGATCGCCAATATTTCTTATAGATTCTCTGACATACACTTTACAATTGTAGTCTATATTAACGTCGACAGGTATCGATTCTATATAGCTTACACTAACGTCGGCACTAATAATTAATTTTATTTTTTTATGAACTTGATTTTGAGGGAACTCGGGTTTTTTTTGTAAGATTAGGTGTTCGTCGGTCTTTATGATAATAATACCTGCCTGCTCTGTAAACGTATGCCCCAACAGAATTGGGTGCTTAAGCAAAGGATCTGGGACTATAAGCGCTTCCACCGAAGCTTCTACCGACTGTACTTTCAAATGTACCGTACATTTTCCTACGGGATCAATGAAGGAATTTCCGAAACCTTTCAAAGACGGCAACTCGTTGGTGCAATAATCAATGCCTAATTCTTTAAAGTCACTATACCTAATCATTGTACATTGACTGCCAAGATCTACATAACAGGTCTTAAATAACCCGTTAACCGTTAGAGGTAGAACATATTTCTTATCTAAAATACCTGCTAGTTTAACTTCAGAAACTGATTTTACGGTGTCACGGTTTTTATTTGCATCATTATTGTCCCTAACCAACCGCCTGCAATTAGAACTCTGGTGACCTAACCTTTTGCAAATTGTACATGTTAATAAAGGCTTAGAGCACTTAAAACTTGGGTGGCCCATTTCATTACAGTTAAAACACCTTATAGAACTAGGTTTGGCTTTGTCGTTTATGATGTCACTTGGTTTCTTAAAGGAGATGGGTCGTTTATCCCTACTGTCTTCCATCTTAATGGATTTGAAATAAGCTAGAACGTGTTCAGGCTCTGAGTAATTCGCGGCTTGAGCACCTAATCTCATTCCTCTATCCTCTAATCCGTCTATAATGCAATCTACCGCATCCTTGCCAAATATTTTACATCTATTTAATAAATTCATCTTATGGTAAAAGTATGTTTCCAATGATTCGTTATGCCTTGCCTTCCGGTCCAACATTTCATGTAAAAGCCGTGAATAGTCCTGTACGTTTGGAAAAGTTTTGACAAGTTTCTCCTTCCACTCTGTCCATGTATTATTAATCGACGGTAAACCCTGATACCAAATTTTTGCCACGCCTCCCAATTTCGGTAAGGCATAATGAATCATTTGAGTTTCCGACCATTGATACAATTTTGAACACTCTTCTACTTTACTAATCCACGTGTCAATAGTTTGCTCTTTGCAAGCCGGGTCGAACTCCGGGACGGCATTAGCATTCATTGAAAAGTGATTTTGAGATTGAGAAGTAGAAGAGGGTAGTGACTTAATTAATTCCATGACATCTTTTAATGACAGGCTTTCGACACAAGCGTTATTTTTATCTGAACCACTTCTATTAGCATAACGCTTGTGTCGACTGGCACTAGTATCGACACTACTACACGAACTAGAAACGCTCACGGTTGCCCGACGGCGCCGCTTACTTGCACGCTGTGGACTCGGTTCACGTCGGCTGCGCGGCCGCTTCCTCGACCTCCGTCGCGGGCGCCGTGCGCGCCTGCTGGATTCCGAAGAGCCCCTCGACGACCGCGAACGAGCACGCGATTCTCGCGAGCACCGCGCTCTCGTACGGCTCCTCCTGCGCCGCTTACACGAGCGACGCGTTTCGCTGCGCCTGCGCGCTGACGTTGCTGGCATCTCGTCGCTGCGCTCCGCTCGTGGAACGTACACGAACGACGGCTCACGCTCGTCGACTTCACTCCGATTATCCGCCATTCAGATTCAACTGTAATCGCGAGAGAGGGAAAAAGTTATTACCACTGTAATTACTTATTATTTTTTTTACATGTAATCCAATGCACTGTTAAGCGTACAAGCTGTAAGGAAATAAACAAAAATTTATCCTTTAATTTATGCGAATAACTACTGCGGACGTGTTAGATTATACAAAAATAATCCTGTTTCATCCCACTTCTGAACTGTAAGCTTATCACCAATTAACATGTAGCAAAGTAAAACGCCGTTATAAGAATCTTAGCAATTTTAATTACGATCACAGAGTTACCTTTTGATTCGCTGACACTCGAACAAGAACTGAGACTCCGTCAAGATGGCCGCCTGTATTATATCATAGTTGCAGGTAGTATTGCAAACAAGTCAAATACCCTCCTTTTATTTATCGTATGCACTAATTTAAAATTCAATCTTACAGTATAATACATGCATAATATAGTTGTACCCGTGCGAAGCCGGGGCGGGTCGCTAGTATTTAATAAAATTTAAACTTCACTTAAAAACTGTATTCAAAAGTCAAAATATATATGCACTTTGAAAGTCGAAGGGTCTACCACCGGTTCGAAAAAACCCTGCTGACAAAAATCCGGAAAGAAACTCAACAATCATTCCGTACGCAAAATTAAACTAAAACCGTTGTACTATATATATATTTGAATACTGTAGGGTTGGGGTACTTTGACCTAATGAAAGGTAACTAGACTTATATAACAACGAGAGAAGGGAAAAAACGTAAAAACGTGGGCGGCCAGCTAAAACCAATAATTAAGTGCCATAATTTCAATTCAATAATGAAATCTGAAGCGTGTTGATCCCAAGGGCTAAAGTTACCCTCGAGGGCCAAAATAAGCAGAAATTATGGTAAGTACGTAAATCTATAAAATCTAATCTAATATGCATCAACTGTAAAACTCGACACCGCAAATATACTCCTACATACCTTGCATAGCTTCCAATTTAAATCTGTACATCACAAGCCAAAGCAGCACGACGCGAAATTTTCAATACTTCCAACATTAATAAAGATCTCAAGGAACCCAAAAGGCCGGAGCATCAAAAAAATACCAGAGAACAAAGAAAAGAAGGTATTTGTAAAATGACCAGGCAGACATAGCATCACAAAAGTTCCCCGGGGACAAAAAATAGGGGTTACTTTTTATTTTTACGGGCCGGCTAAGACGTGGGTCAAGTATGGAGAGAAATATGTTAATTAGGCAAATAGAATTGTGTGTCAAGGTGACAGGTTCTTTCAAGTTCTTTGGTTTTATTTGAAGTAAGTTTGACAAGTTTTAGTTAAGTAGTGGCTGTTAGAATGTCGAGAAAAATTGTGTTTGAGAATTGATTTTTGTTCTTTTCTAGTGATTCCTGTAGCTACAAATTTAAGTGACTATGACAATTCGAAATACATCGCTGCTTTAGAAGTTCCATGTTTCACCGGGTTTTGTATGTATGTATGTATGTAAACTCTTTATTGTACAAAATAAGGAAAAAAAAAGAAAAATATTATAGACAACCGTTGAAATGCATGTACAAAGGCGAACTTATCCCTTTAAGGGATCTCTACCAGTCAGCCTATTATATTCGCTACGTAATTTAGATCAAATTGTCAGTGTCACTTGTAACCTAGGTACCTATCACGTCTATTAAATAAGCGCCTGACCTCTATCACTTAATAAAATAATACGAAAGTCTAGATCTTTCACTGCGACGCTTTTCTTCAACTTACCCACCCTATATGGTCTCTCAAGCAGATGGTCGCAGGTCCGAGCCCGAGCTCACGCCTCTGCCTTTTTCGAAATTTGTGTGCGAACCTCATCTGAAATTTACCATGAGCTGTACACACACCTGCGAAGACGTACGTGAAGTTCCCAATCCACACTGGACCCGCGTGGAAACTACGGCCCAAACCCTTTTTTTTTTGCAGTGGGACGTATAGGTATACAAACTAGGATGATGATGATGATGAACCCACACAGCTTCAAAAACATACTTTCCTCTACACCTCACGCTAAATATTAAAAATGTATACGATCTTATGATACCTGCGAACCCCTAACCAACAATGTACGCGGTATCATTATGACGAACGCGCATAAAAGAAGGGTTGCAGTTAACAAAGGCCGTAAAACGCGGTATGTAAAATCTTACGAATGGAGACCGCAAGATTGCATAATTTACAGCCCGCGCTGTTGGTACAGCACGACGCGACACCATCGCAAGTTACTGGCGACAGCGTGTGAAGCAGGCATACTAAAGTGTAATTCAATGGAACATCTAACTATGTAAACAAACCGCCATATTGAAATTGTCTCTGAATGATGAATTTACTAGTGATGGACAAGACTCTTACTTACTCCTTTACTTATGTGAAACCATATCGAATAATAAAATACCGAAAGTAAAAAACAGGTAGTTTTGAGAAAAAGGGAATTGAAACGATTAATCTGAATCCACGTATTTATTGAAATTTTTAAATTGTAATACTACCACGTTGAGTATACAACCGCGGTGGCAGTTATAGAGCGTGAGATCACCAACTTTAGTCACAACACTACCGTTCATAGACAATTGTAGAATTTAAAAGAAACAAAAACGTCATTCCATCAGGTCCTAATAACCTAACTTATGAAACCATTTTAAACTTTTGAACATCACGTCACGATACGTCAGACAAAAGTCAGCGTAAGAAACAAAAGCTGTATCTCTTGAGGACATAAAATTAGGCGGCCCCTAAACGATCAATTATATTGCACAATATTGCAAATTGTGCAATATTATTGACCGTTTAGGGTTAATATTGAAGATTGCGCAATGATTGACCGAAAGTATGAGCGAGTTTAATTTTTATTGCGCCATATTTTTCTATTGCATCGTGTAGGCACATGAATAAATACGGAGCAGAATAAAAACTTCCGAACAGAGCTCGAAATTCTTACCTATTATCATAGGGTTGTCACTCGGTAAAAAAAAATTAAGAATCAAAATATTTTATTCAAACAAGTACCTAAGTATCTAATATCTGTATATCTACAAACACTACAACAGGTAGGCATCTTTAAAAACAACCGAACACCCGAACTATGTAGCTAAACGCTAAACGGTCGCGTCGTCGCTGGCGGCACACCTGAACTTTGTCTACTCACTGAGCTAGTTCAAACCGGTTTGTCTCCGAGCGGGCGCCGGTGCACGCCCCCCCCACGTCCTGTCTGTACAGGTCACGCACACATATGTTGTGCGTGTAGTAGTGTAATGCGTGCGCGGCGTTGTTTGAACTTTTTATTCTGCTCTTTATTTATTCATGTGGTGTAGGGTCAGTATTGTGCAATATTTTAGTATCCGACTGAACACGAAAACATTGTGCAGTTCGTATTATTGAGCAATATAATTGCTCGTTTGGATTCAGAGCCCCTTTCAATCTTATTGTACAATAAAAAGTATTGTACAATGTTATTGTTAATGTTATTGTAGGTCTAGGGGCCGCCTTAGCGAGTCGAGTCCGCAAACTACAGATTTATTTCAATGGGCCGAAATTTGGCGAGGCGTCCCACACGGCAATGTAGACTTGACTAAAAGTATTGTCTATAGACCCTTAACGGGAAGGAAACATAAAAATACCCGAATGCGTCTTGAGACTTGAGCCACATGGGCCGATCGCCGACACAATCTCGATGATATAACAAAAGAACTGCCGTTATTTCCCACGGGGTATACGTTCCTATCCGTTTTCGGACACTCCGCTTTATGTCCACTCGTTTCGACAACTCGTTCTGTTTTGACGTTTTCATTTCAAAACTTTGTGTGTTTTATTGAGATGATTACGAACTATTTTCAAAACGACGCGTGTTGACTTAGTGAGACGTGGCAACGTGGCACATGGTCAGATTTTTTTTCTCTGTACGTTGTTATAGGAACTCAGCATTTGTATACATTCGTCTGTTGATATTTATTAATTTCTGAGTAATTGGTTGTCTGGAAGAGATCGCTTTTTAGCGATAAGACCGCCTATTGTCTACCTGAATTTTTATTTTTGTAATGTCACTGTACTGTTTTTGGTGATCAATAAAGAATATTTGTATTGTATTGTATTGTATTACGTAAAAATAATGTAAAGGAAATCAGCCTTTAACGAATGAACCTATGCCGCCTTTATACATATTTTTAATTGTCTTGTCCTTTTTCTGATTGTTCTATTATTTTTTGTCTAGCAATGACAAGGAAGCTACTAAATTCCACTTAAGTACATACATACTCAAGTGGTAGTCTTTCTGTAACAAAAATTCAGCGCGGAGCGTGTGTGTGAGTGTATGTGTGTGTTTGCGCGTGTGCATCCATGTGTGTGTAAGTGCGTGCGGTTTATTTATTTATTTCAGTAGTCGGATTGACTTGAGATTAAGTATAGATATACTATAACTTGAATGACAATGTCACATAATTACTATACTAAACGAAACTTATCACGCGAAATAATATTTACCTCGACGTTTCGGCCACATTGCAGCAGCCGTGGTCACGAGTTACGAACGTCGAGGTAAATATTATTTTGCGTGATAAGTCCCGTTTAGTAATAGTAATTATGAGTGAAAATCACGAAAGTTTAAAACAGTATAATGTAAATACAATCAACAAAAAGTACAGCCAGCATAAAAGCTTCAACTTACTATTTTTTTAACAAAAACTCTCATTCATGGCTTTTAGTGGCTTTTATAACCACACTGCCATTATTTCCCGCTGGCAGTGAAGAACTTTCCAACCCGAAACTACAGAATTCACTTTCCCCCGGTTATCTCTGTTAAATTGCTTAGATAAAGTAGTCGCTACAAGAAGACAATAGTGTACGTGACTTAATATAATAGCCGATTAAGTTGACACACTTTGGGGACTAGATTGTGAGCTATTAAGGTCACCGGCATTGTCTAAGGGTCATTAGAGCTAAGTTATATATGTGGTAGATTGCCCTTTTGATGCTAGTGTGAAATATAACATTTGATAGTGCCGCGGGCAAATGTAAACCCTTGAAGACGACATTCTATTCAGTCCGTCAATTACGGTACGTCGCCATCATGAACATCGGAGCAGTTAGTGTTGAAAACTATCACCACGACCGTATTGTCAATCGCGTACCTACGTGCGTGTTCAGATAGTGTTGATGTTTATCCAATGTTTATGATGGCGACTGTACTTCAGTGATGAGGTGCGGGAACGATGAACGGTCAATCCGAGACCACTGATTTTTGTGACAGTCCTCGTCATTATTTGCGGATACGTCTAAGGAACGTCAAACTAAACGGATGGATTTCAAAAAGTTAGACACCTCAACGTTCAACGTCAATGGTTATGTGGTATGAAAGTTTCCGTTGTGATATGAATGTTAAACATACAACTTGTACGAGCAATTTTCGTGTCACAACGGAACTTTTTCCAGTCAGTAGTTTTGTACCATTTAAAGTGGTTCAACTTAAAGGTCTCCACCCAAGCGCGCAATTGACACTATCGAAAATCTTACTTATATTATAAATTCCAAAGTTTGTGAACGTACGTGGGTGTCTGTGTGATTGTTTGTTAGTACTCTTTCACACTGGAGCGACTGGTCGAATAAGAATGAAATTTGGTGTCTCGATAGGCTGGATACCTAATTTTTATTCCGATATTTCCAAGAGATCGGGATTCAAGGATAAAACCTCAAAACCTTAACCGCTATGTCTAGTGTCCGAATAATGGCTAAATAAAAACTGACACTGTCTTCCTAGACTTGACATAGGCAAAATTTTCGATGATATCGATAGCGCTACGATTTAACGAATTTAAAGTTAAATATATTTACGACTTACCATACAACATTGGTACCAAAGATTATCAAATTGCGAAGACCTGCAAAATTTCTGAAATAAAAAAGCTGACTTACCTGAAACAGAAAGAGAAAAGCATTAAGTAAATATAATATTAAATAATTCAGGCGTTACTTTGCCGAGGTGTGAATGAACTACAAAATTTTTACCTTGAAGTGTTTATCTACTACCAAACTAAACTAAACTAGTCAAGTTAAAAATGTTACAGTTCAAAATTGAATTAATCAGACGTAGGTAAGGCTGCGTTTCCACCAGAGATGTGCGAGGATGCGTTGCGAGGGCATGTCTGTCATGAACCAATAGAAACACTTCATTTAAAAGGTCTTAAGTAAATTAAGTGTTTCTATTGGTTCATGACACACACATCCCTCGTAACGCATCCTCGCACATCTCTGGTGGAAACGCAGCCTTACTTGGGTTTTAATTCATAGATAAAATAAATAAAAAACAATTCACATTAGTCAATTATATTTGAAGTTTAATAAAACGAGCATCATTTTTCCTAACCTACTGATATTATAAATGAGAAAGTTTGTGAAGATGTTTGGATAGGTAATTGGATGTTTGGATTTTTTAATTTTTGTTAGTCAATAACGCACGGATTCAGATGAAACTTGGCGTACAGATGGAAAAGATCTGGATTGAGACATGGTACTAATATCATGGTATTGATTTTCCGTGGGATTTATATTTTACTTTAAACTAGAATAGAGAGCGCTGTCCAAGAACGTCAGTACTTCGGCTTTCAAGATAACAAGCTAACTTCGTCTGCAATTAATAGACGGCGTTGTTCGAGCGAACGTTGTGCTTTAAATGTATTACCGTAACCTTTTTTCTCGGATTTCTAACACGGAGATAGCTGCGGGTAATCTAATATATAAAAATCTCGTGTCACGGTGTTTGTTATCGAACTCCTCCGAAACGGCTCGACCGAACTTTATGAAACATTTTTCACTGTATTCGGCAGGTCTGAGAATAGGTCGTAGCGTAGGCTATATTTTTTTATACCTACCCCTATTCTTCGCAGTATACGATAATAATAAAGTAAAATTTATTTGTGTGTTACTTTGTTAGGTCTGTAATCTCTTCAAATACTAAAGCAATTCTGATTTTTTTTTCACTAATACATAGAAAGCAACACTAACATCGATCGAAGATAACAAAGTCACCAACCGACATTAAGATGCTTCTGATAAGAACTGTAACCATCCTGCAGTAAATCTTAGCGAATAACAAGACCCATTAACCATTAATTACATAAGATTCATGCCCTAAGAAATAAAACAGAAATCTCAACGTTCTCAACCTTTAATCTGTGGTTGTAAAATATAATTAGTTAAACAAAACATACGAAAAGAACCCTTATGCTAATCTCATACGATTCAAACCAGCTTAAAGGGAAATAGGCATAACCCTTTAAAATAGTATGACAAATGAGCTTCCTTGTGAGTGTGAGCTGGACTCGCGTTCTGAGTGTTCCGTACAAATTTAAAAGCTAGCCAAGAATAAATCGGCAGTTCATAGTATTATCATAAAAAAAAACTTTTTTGCGGATCAGTTATTTTCGTATTTTTACACGTTTTAAAGATAATAAGGGCGTGTTGAGAAGGGTTTGGTTGGATAGAGACGAATAATGAAGCAATACTTGTATTGTCAATCACTCATAAAACTAAGCTCTGTAGCATCATGGCAATCAGGCTGTACAATAAATTATTTATTTATTTTATTAACTTGGGTACAATAACATAATGCAAGCTAACGAAATTACAATTACAATTACCAAATTAATTAAATAACTAACGAATTTACCTAAATATATACATAAGATATATTGATGTAAGATACCTAATGGTTAGTCGGTGATTTTTGTTACTCAATACAACATTTTTTAAAGTATAAATAATGATAAAAAAATATTATTAGTAATAATCATAACCAGTCATGTCAAATTTTGTAAGCAAATAAATTTGATTTCATTATAATTTTATAAGGGTTCCTCTTCCCTTTTGAGTAACTCTAAAAATAAGCTTGATATAAAAGGTCCGCCCTTTAAAGTAACTTAGTTTCAAGTCGGCGCGAGTAGATTTTTATTACACACAATAAACCAGTGTGGAACGTGTACTCTTCACTAATTAATTAATGTTCTTAGTAGTTAGAAATAATTTAAGTGAGTTAATGATCGAAGGGATCATAGATTTATGATGACGTTAAAAGCAGCTACTTTTTATCCTGATATTCCTGCGTGAAGCCGTGGGTGGTGGCCTAGTGGTTTGACCTATGGTCTCTCAAGCAGAGGGTCGTGGGTTCAAATCCCGGCTCGCACCTCTGAGTTTTTCGGAATTTATGAGCGAAATTACATTTGTAATTTACCATGAGCTTTACGGCGCCGGAAAACCTCGTGAGCAAACCTGTACACCCCTGAGAAGAAATTCAATGGTGTGTGTGAAGTTCCCAATCCGCACTGGGCTCGCGTGAGGACTGCCGCCCAAGCCCTCTCATTCTGTGGGACGTATATAGGCTGGGATGATGATCGCTGCGTGATGAACGTAGTTAATTGAAGCCAATAAAAACTTTTTAACAAAAAATTAAACCGCCGAAAAAACTCAAAAGCATAAAATAATACCTTTTCTGTTTGACTTTAATCTAGGTACCAGTTTGAAGTCGGTGCCTCAGCACTAGCCAGGAGGGGTGGACCTATAATCTTCTACCTGATTGGCTTCTATCACTCCTCCTGGCTCGTGCTGAGGCACCGACTTCAAACTGGTACCTAGATTAAAGTCAAACAAAAAGGTATTATTTTATGCTTTTGAGTTTTTTCGGCGGTTTAATTTTTTGTTAAAAAGTTTTTATTTTGTACTTTTTTTCAATCCTTGGGGTAATTTTTTTTCCAAATCTATAATACCAACTTCAAGGTATACCCTATCTATCCAATAAAAAAGAATTATGAAAATCAGACTACACTGTAAAAAGTTAGTCAATCATCCCCTGTT
Source organism: Archips crataeganus (assembly GCA_947859365.1). Lineage (NCBI taxonomy): Eukaryota > Metazoa > Arthropoda > Insecta > Lepidoptera > Tortricidae > Archips > Archips crataeganus. The sequence continues at coordinate 17,608,298 of OX402059.1, read as the reverse complement.
TTCCTACCCTTAGGGTACGAGTATTATTTCCAAATTTAAATAGGACCACCCTTGGGGTGTACGCTTTCCAATAAAAAAAGAATCATCAAAATCGGACTACTCTGTAATAAGTTATGCGTGGTCATATAGTACAATCAGTAACTGAACTATCAATCATCCCCTGTTTTTCTACCCTTAGGGTAGGAATATTGTTTCCAAATTTAATAGGGACCACCCTCGGGGTATACGCTTTCCAATAAAAAAAGAATCATCAAAATCGGACTAGTCTGTAAAAAGTTATGCGTGATCATACATAAAAAAAATATATATATATACACGTCGAATTGAGAACCTCCTCCTTTTGTTTTCGTCGGTTGAAAATATATCACAGCACTAAATCTAAACTGCAAGTAATTAAAGTAAGTCGCATTTACACAAAAGATGCCTACAGATCGAAGTGTATCCGAAAGGACCCCTATAATTAGATAAGTAAGTCATAGAAACCACTTGAATGTGGGCAGCGCAAAACAGATCGTTCTGGAACTCTTTGGAAGGCCTTTTTCCAGCTGTAATAGAGGTCTTTTGCAAGGGTATTTTTCATTCAACGTAAAAGAAAACCGTAAAAGCCGTGGTTGACAAGTGTTTTCACCTATGGCTTCTCAAGTAGAGAGTCGTGGGTTCGAGGCCAGGTTCGCACCTCTAGCTCTGAGTTTTGTGAAATTATTTACAGCCAAGTATAGAGATATGTAATTTTGCACGGGTATTTTTCATACGATGTAAATGAAGACTAGAATTTTCATTTTACTCTCAGATATAATGGTTAACGCGAACGCGCGGGAAAGGCTAGTGAATCATAATCGGCAATCGGTTAGCAATAACAAGGGCTGTCCAACAGGCCGAACACCGCGCCGCGTGCTTTCGACGCGGCCGAGCGGCCGGGATGAGTTAGGACGTGGGATTTTACTCCGTGAAAACACGCGTTGAAGTTGTTTTGTGATATTTACACGTATTTGTAGTGAGTTAAAACTAGATGCCGTGCTAGAATGAACAATGACGATAGAAGCAGCTACTTTTTATCCGGGTATGTATTACAATACCGCTTTAGCCTAGTTGGCAGTGACCCTGCCTACGAAGCAAGAGGTCCTGGGTTCAAATCCCGGTAAGGGCATTTATTTGTGTGATGAGCACGAATATTTGTTCCTGAGTTATGGATGTATGTATGTATGTATGTAAACACTTTATTGTACATAAAACACAAAAATAATACAAAACAACACAACAAAAATAGTACAAAGGCGAACTTATCCCTAAAAGGGATCTTTTCAAGCTAACCTGGAATGAAAGGAAAAACTTAAAAAAAAGAGATAGGCAAACAATAATTTATGTACAGAGAGAAGAAAGAAAATATAACATATAAACAAATACACAAAATAAACAACAATTAGTGACTACAAATGTTTTCTATGTATTTAAGTATTTATTTATCTATATAAGTATGTTTATCCGTTGCTTAGTACCCATAACACAAGCTTTGCTAAGCTTACTTTGGGACTAGGTCAATTGGTGTGAATTGTCCCTTGATATATTTTTTTTTTTTTTTTAATACCGAAGTACGAAAGACCGAATGTATTAAAACATCGAATGGGTCAAAAGACCGACACGATTTTTTTCTGAAACCGTAAACTTTTCAGAATTTATTAAAACGGCATCATACAGAACCCATTAGGTTAGGTTAGGTTTGTTTTATAACAATCTTAAAAAGTTAACGGTTTCAGAAAAAAATCGTGTCGGTCTTTTAACCCATTCGATGTTTTAATACATTCGGTCTTTGGTACTTCGGTATTGTAATACATACCCTTTTATCCCGATATTCATGCGTGAAGCCGTGCTGGCCTAGTGGTTTGACCTATGGCCTCTCAAGCAGAGGGTCGTGGGTTCAAATCCCGGCTCGCACCTCTGAGTTTTTCGGAATTTATGTCCGAAATTACATTTGAAATTTACCATGAGCTTTACGCTGTAGGAAAACATCGTGAGGAAACCTGCATACACCCGCGAAGAATTTCAATGGTGTTTGTGAAGTTCCCAATACGCACTGGGCACACGTGGGAACTACGGCCCAAGCCCTCGCATTCTGAGAGGTGGCTTGTGCCCTGCAGTGGGACTTATATATATTGGCTGGGATGACGATGATGATAATGACTAGGATAAGTCTTAGTAGCCTAGTTTGACCTATGGTCTCTCAAGCAAAGGGTCGTGGCTTCGAGCCCGTGTTCGCACCTCTGAGTTTTTCGAAATCTATGTGCCGAAACATTTGAAATTTACCATTAACTGAAATTCAATGGTGTGTGAGGTTCCCAAGCCGCACTTGGCTCGCGTGAGAACTACAACTCAAGTCTTTTCATTCTGAGAGGACTGGCCTAGAGGCCTGTGACTTGCTGTGGGACTTATACAGGCTGGGGTGATGATGATGAATGAAAATGATATCAATGCTAACAATTTCAAAAGGTGCTGCTGTGCCAAACTCAGCAACCCTTTGCCATAGCCGTCCGCAAAAGATTATTGCGACCGAAACAGCCATGCACAATGCAATATCACTCTGCAGCCGCGTTACCAACTTTCAACTGTCCACAACACTTGCCCCGCCTCGATTTATCCTCGAAACAATAGCGTGGAAAATTGCTACTCAAACAGTTCCATTTGTTGCGAACGCTCCAAACAAATGTACGGAAACGGCTGCTGCAATGTTGGTTGACCGTCGCGGAGGGATTTGCTACGCGGGGCTTGTAGCGCAAGGACTGGGAACTGGACAGTCCGGAGGAATAAATAGCGGTTGCAATATAAAACAAAACGTCTCTAACGGTTTAAATGCAATGCGATACAATAAATCTTCATTTAACACCACAGTTTAGCAAAAAAACCGGTGCAATGTGAGTCGGACTCGTTCATGAAGTACTCCCGTGCAATGTTTTAAAAATACAGTGAAAAACTTATAAAGATCGAGTTAAAAACGCTGTAAAAATACGTTTATTGTATGATGGCCCCTTTAATTCTAAACTTTATTTTATTTTTAGTATTTATTGTTATAGCGGGCGGCCACAGTTATACATATAATATATAGGTAGAGATTTTTCTAGCACGAACAACTTGTGATTAGTGTTTGACATAATAATAACATCGATTCGATTTGGTATTCTTGTTTTATATTTTCAAACGTGTCTAATTGATATAATGCCACTTATAAGACATCGATAAACTAAGTATTAGAAGGGAAAAAAATCATTCGTGCTAGTAAAATATCGGTGAAAATTTCAAGTGGCTAGCTATTACGGTTCAAGAGATAGAGTCCTGTGACAAATAGACAGACAGACAGCGGATTCACAGTATTATGGCCCCGTTGCACCCTTTGGGTACGAACCCTAAATACCAGAGCAGACAATAGGTGGTTTTATCGCATGTTCAGTTCATAATGTTAGTCATTTTCTTCAAGTGCGCCGTTTTAGACCTCCAGTCAGGATTCGTGTCTGTAGTTCGAATGTGACGTCAAATTACCACAAAAACTTTAAGTAGTTCGTATTAAATTATCTTTCACAGAAATTTTAACAACAACAACAAACAAACTGAAGGAGCAAATTTTTCATAATATACTATCTCAGCAAGATCTAATACTTCAATCTAGACGTTCCATATTTTCTGCGGAGGTTCATTGCCCGCGATTTCATCCCGCAAATCCTGATCGTCAATAACAATGAAACATAACAAGGAAAACGTTACATGCGTAACCTCAAATTCCATTTAAGTCGGTTCTTCACCCAGCGATCGACAGAAAAATACTCGTTATCCTTTGCAGCATATTTGTAGCTGTTGAATACGTTAGATTAGATCGGGCCTCATTGTCGAACCCACGTTTTACCATTGGCCGACAATTGGGTCGTGCTGTTTACGCTATAAGCTGCAGGTTGAAACTGAACACTTGATCACCAAAAGAAAACTGTATCGGATCCGACTGAAATCGTGGCAGAACCTCTGACAAATGTGTTGTCGCCGACACTTTTATCGTTGCCCGTCTATCGGGTCTTGCTGTTCTCACTTTAAGCTGTGCCGGTCCAAACTGAACACCCGGACACCAATGCCGTATACCAATATCATATCAGACCTAACAAATCCCGGCAGAATGTCCGATAAATATGTCGTGGCAAAAGACAGTTTCATCGGGTTGTCCTCATGTGAATAGTGCTATTCAAATACATTATGCGCTAGTATGCATCCGACATCTTTGTTTTTTGGTAACTGTCTTAATGTGAACATGTGGAACAGCTTCACATAATTCGAGCATCAAATTCAAGTGTTCATATTTTTGAGAAGTTACCGTTGGCGACGATAGTAGTGGAAGCCTAGTGGTTTGAACTATGGCCTCTCAAGCAGAGGGTAGTGGGTTCGAGCTTCGAGCCCGGGCTTGCATCTCCGAGATTTCAAAATGTATCTGCGAAATTACATTTGAAATTTACTTACCATGAGCTTTACCGAGAAAGCAAACATTGTGAGGAAACCTGGACAAATCCTGCGAAGAAATTCAATCGTGTGTATGTGAAGTTCAATCGTGTGTAACTGCACTGGGCCCGCTTGGGAACTACGGCTCAAGCCCTCTCATTCTGAGAGAAGGCGCGTGCCCAGCAATGGGACATTCGGCAGGGATGATAATGATGACCGTTGACCAAAAGCCAAAAAGCGATGAAAGACAACTTCATACTCAGCTCAATGGCTAGGATCGGCGCTGAGTTGACCTCTACATTACGTCACCAGAGTCCAGTGACACAGAGTAATGTTATGCCGTACATCTACGTGTGTATACTGGCACAGTTAAAAGTTTTATATTCGTTGCAGAATTGAGGTGCAGCGTGGCGCCGTACCGACTGGCGCCCGCATTGTTTATTTTGAGTGCAAGTGGTCGGGAGACGCAAAGTGACATTTTATGCTGCAGATATATGTTGCATGGAAGAAGAGATGGAATGGATTAGCATATGAAGACTAATCTTACTTAATATCATAAACGTAAAAGCTTGTGTGGATGTATGGATGGGTGTGTGGGTGTTTGATAGTCTTTCACGCTAAAACCGTTTGACGGATTTTGATGGAATTTGGCAAACAGATAGTTTCTAACCTGGATTAAAATAGAGGATACTTTTTATCTCGTAAAATTGCATAGTTCCTACGGAATAGTGACAATCGAATTATTCGAAGACCGGGTTATGGACAACAGCTAGCTAGTAAATAATAAATAAATAAATCTTTATTCAAAATAGGTTTTTACAATATAAAAACTTAAGTCTAAACAAATTAAAAGTGAAGAATGACACATAGTATTTGAATAATCGACAGCAAAACTGTTCCATTGGTTCAGTGTCAATGAAATCGGTAGAACATTTTCATTCAAATTCAAGTCATTATCAGCGGCATCCCAGCCTATAAAAGTCCCACTTAGGGTAGAGGAATCCTCTCAGAATTAGAGGGCTTGGGCCGTAGTTCTCACGCGGGCCCAGTGTGGACTAATAACTTCGCACACATCATAGAATGCCTTCGCAGGTGTGTGGAGGTTTCCTCACGATGTTTGCCTTCACCTTAAAGCTCATGGTAAATTTCAAACGTAATTTCACACATTATAGAAAAAATATACTTACCTTGTAAAACGATCCTCTGCTAGAAACTACTAGGCTGGCTACCGCGGCTTTTAATTTTTAATAAAGAATTGAAACATATTTCAATTCATTTATATTATTTCAATATCTCAATACCAAAGTTCGTGTCTGTAAGTTTCTGTAGGAAATGTAGGTACAGAATCGAAACAAGAGAAATAAATTAAATTAAATTAAAAGCATTTCTAATGAAAAGGGCGAGCTTTGCCTGGTAGAGGTCAGTACACGGTAAATGTTGAATCATCCCGGGAAAAGAGGAGAGCTGAATTTCACAGAACTTAGCTAACAATCATACGTAGAACACAATAACAAAATGTACTTTTAATAGGGATGTTTCCTAGGTAAAAAAATAATAATTCTTATTAGTCCGTATTTTACATTATCAAAAAATATTAGACACGTAATTTTTCTTTTGACAATTAAACAAAAAATGACGAAGATATGGCGCGTTGAAGTTCCGCGTGACGAGACGTGACGTCACTTGTTCCTAAAACGCTCATACAAAGTGTAGGAACAAGTGACGTCACGCGAAACTTCAACGCGCCATATCTTCGTAATTTTTTGTTTAATTGACAAAATAAAAAATACGTGTCCAATATTTTTTGATAATCTAAAAGACTGACTAGTTAGGAAAGTAGCCAATTGTTTGTGTTCAAGGAATGAGCACATGCCCTCATTTTATAAGTTACTGATAAGTTTTGTTTACTTAGACCGGGTTTGTACCGGGACTTGAACTAGTTGAACTCATATTCTCTGTCTGTCAGTTGCCCTTTCTATCACTATCAACGTAGGATTCTCTTATTTGTGAAATTATACGAAAATATCCGAGCTACAAAGACTAATGAGTAATGAGTAGGTATAGGTACTCGAGTACTATGTTGTCTCATATTGAACCCGTATTACTGATAACCCTATCAATTGTTCTGCCTCATGAGGTCAAACAGGCGGAAACCAGATAATATCACTGAATGTCTAGCTACTAGTACTTGAGTATTTTGTGTGGTTGTGGCAATAAATGTTTTTTTTTTTTTAATTTTTTAAAGTTCGTACCTAGAATATTATACAAAAAACTGTACGAGTATAATCTTCTTCATCTTCTTCTAATATATAAAAATCTCGTGTCACAGTGTTTGTTATCGAACTCCTCCAAAGCGGCTTGACCGGTTTTTATCAATTCTGCTTCGCTTGTGTAAGTATACAGATTTCCTCCCGACGACGTTTACCTTCACCGAAAAGATCATAGTTAGTTTAAAGTATCAAGTATTTCGCACTCATGAGGTGTGAGGTGCGAGCCCGGATTCGAACATACGACCCTCTGCTAGAGAAGCCAAAGGTCAAACCGTTAGGCTTAAAGCTACGGCATATGAGTAATTCAGAATCCATCGTGTGTGTTGACCCAGGTCACGTCAACAGCTGACCTTTGACATCGACCCTGCGTGCAAACCGTTGTGCTATGTCATCTAAACAAACCTAAGGCGCAAGTCACACAGAAGAGACGTGGGACGGGGCCGCGTCTCCGCCCCGTCTCATCTGCCTGCTTTGAATCGCGACGCTTCAATACATTTAGTGTGAAACTGATTCGAGGGGCGCCGCGACTGCGTGCTGCTATGCGACGGCTTCATAAATATTAACACCCCCAAAAAAAATTTTTTTTTTCATTATTTTCGTCGTGAGTCGTCATGAGTGGGAGTGAGTTGTGTGGTAACCTAAAACATTGGCTTGAGCTAGCATAGGGTAGTAGGTTTGTGTTTTTCGGAATTTATGAGTGACATTAAATTCCATGAGCTTTCCGGTGAAGGAAAATTTCGTGAGGTGTCCTGCGAAGTAATTCAATGTTGTGTGCAAATTTCGCAATCCGTACGGTATGTTGGCTCTCGCATTCTGTGACAATGCCTGTGGTCAGCAATGCACAATGGCTGAGATAGTGATGATGACGATGATTTTATTTTACCACTTTGTCCGCGTAAAGTATTCATTCTAACCATCTAAAATTAAAGCTTTCTAGCACTAAGAGTCTGTAAGCTAACTGACTAAGCCACGGACGGACGGACGGACAGATGGACAGAGGAACAGACGGACAGGCGGACGGAGATAGCAAAACTATAAAAATTCCTTGTTAGAGCTACGGAACCATAAAAAATTGTATTTACAAATAGAGAAAACTCGTTTTTTGGAAGGAGATTTTTCAAGGGAAAAAGATTGCCAAGGGTTGCTGAGTAAAAAGCTAATAATAAACATTTACCTAATAAATAAGGCCCCTTAGTAGGTAGGTACTTAATTCAATAATTCTGTTAAACAGCCTGTCATAATTACTCCAAGCAAACTAATAACAACTTTAGTGAAACGACTAGTAATTAGTGTCTAAACATTTTAATATCAAACTAAATCCTGAAAGACTCGTCTGACCTTTAAATTTTAGTAACTTAAATTATATTTTACTAACTAAATAAATCCTGCGAGATAAGTTATACATTAGTAGCTGTTGCCCGCGACTCCGTCTGCAAATAATTCGTTTGTCGCTATCCCGGGATAAAAACTGTATATCCTATGTCCTTTCCAGGGTCTAAAAGCAATCATCAGCATCATCTCAGCCTATATACGTCCCACTGCAGGGCACAGGCCTCCTCTCAGTATGAGAGGGCTCGGGCCCTAGTTCCCACGCGGGCCCAGTGCGGATTGGGAACTTCACACACACCACTAAATTTCTTCGCAGGTGTATACAGGTTTCCTCACGATGTTTTCCTTCACCGTAAAGCTGATGGTAAATTTCAAATGTAATTTCGCACATAAATTCCGAAAAACTCAGAGGTGCGAGCCTGGATTTGAACCCTCGACCCTCTGCTTCAGTGGCCAAAGGTCAAACCACTAGGCCACCGCGGCTCTAAAACCAATGTCCATACCAAATTTCATCTAAATCGGTTCAGCGGTTCAGCGGTTTAAGAGTGAAGAGGTAACAGTCAGAATTATTTCACAAAAGAGGGCAATTAGAACGTTTTATAATTATAACTTGGAGATACGCGAATCTTTGCGACCTTTTTTTAAATAAGCACTTCTAAGCCTGCCGTCGTTTCATGTATTTCAAATAATATAATGTAAAGTAAGGAAAATATATGTGATTTAAGTACTACTAATGTCGATAAGCCAAAGGCTACTTACTAGAAACAAAAAAGGCTACTTACTTACCTTAAAGATCCATCAGACTGGCTAAAACCAAAAAAAATCGTTGCTCATCTGGGAAATTGCATACGTCTTATGATGACTAGACGCCGCTAAACTGCCATAAAAAAGTTATAGACCAATTATACCTACCTATTGTCAAAACTGACTTTTATCCTAGTTTGACTATGCAAATATTTAAAAACTAGCTTTTGCCCGCGACTCCGTGCGCGTGGAATTAGTAATTTGGGCAGCTTATTTTTTTATCCAATTTGCTTTTTCATCAATTATGGCCCGCCTCCAACCCGCCCCTAACCCGCTACCAACCCGCCCCAAACCCGCTCCCTACCCGCCCACCCACCCGCTCCCAACCCGCCCCCAACCCGCTCTCAAGCCGCTCCCAGCCCGCCCTATCTAACTGGGCTATCTAACACTGAAAGAATTTTCCAAATCGGAGCAGTAGTTCCCGAGATATAGACGTTTTATTTCCAAAACCCCCGATTTGGAAAAATTCTTCCGCTCCGCTCCGCTCCTATTGGTGTTAGCGTGATGATATATAGCCTATAGCCTTCCTCGATAAATGTGCTATCTAACACTGAAATAATTATTCAAATCGGAGCAGTAGTTCCTGAGATTAGCGCGTTCAAACAAAAAACCTGTTCGATAAATTCTTTAAATAGACGTATCTTTCTTATTTGTGAACCGATTCAAATGAAACAAACACTAAATGTTAATCCAAGAAAATACCAACATATCAGTGAAAACCGCATCCTTCTAGGTTAAGCCGTTTCTGAGATTAGCGCGCACAAACGCACAGACAAACAGACAAACAGACAATAATTCTAAAAATCATTGTTTTGGGTTCTATTGCGCTAATAAATAGCCCTAGTGACAATTTTTCTCAAATATCTTCAATGTACAGACACCGACTTGTTACAGATTTATTATATGTATAGACAAAATAGGAAAGGTATACACGTAACAACAACAATGTAATTAGAATACCTATACATTTTGTTGGAAGGAAACTCCTGTGCCAGCGATCATTAGGATACAGAACACTTTGATTTTCCGGCAAATTACCTTGGTTAGTTTAAGTTTCGATCTTCTACCAAACACTGATTATTTCGAGTGTAATGGATCCATTTCTATTCGGATTGTTTGCCAAGATGGTGGCAAGTCGCTTAGCCTAGCTAATGTTTCTTGTGATTTATACGAGCTATCATAGTGCGAAACAGTCTCCATTTCCAGAGTAAATATATACTGTTAGTTACTCGGGTTGGGTAAGATCGGGCGCAGACGCACGACCGACGTGACGTTTGTAAATCGAAAGTCGCAAATATGATGAAGATGATTGTTACGGCAATAACTCCAATCGGGTTGTGCACGAACTGTATCACGAATTATGCACAATTTATGAACTACGGTGAACTATAATCAGTGCATAAATTGGAAAAGGTGACTCAGTATCGTCAAAGGAACATATCTGTAATTTGCTTTTTTTTGTTTTTATGAGCAGAATGTTTACATCACAAAATACGTATAGGAACTTGAACCCCCATCGCTTGACTATGCTCCTTTAGAATGCCACAACTACCTTCATCCACTGGTTGCTCGTAGTCTTTGCCAAATTTATCAATGTGACTCTTAGAGGCAATGGGCTAGATCCTATGTATTTGCCAAATATAATAATGGTAGTGGTCGGTAGAGCTTGTCAGTACTATATGTACTATAGGCCCAGACGCCAGCTTGGCACCTTAAAGACCCAGTTTGCGTGCAGTGGCTAGACATCTGTCCATACCAATCCATAGCAATAAACATCAACGGCTGCAAGCAAATTTGTTTTGAAAATGGCAAGCTGACGTCTGGGGCGATAGTACACAATGAACGACAAATTGCCGCTGGTTGCCCGTAACTCTAGCGATGTCATCATTCCATCTAGCGGGAGGCCTGCAAACGTTAAGTCTTTCAGTTCGTGGTCACCACTCGAGTTCTTTTCTCTTTACGGTTATCTGTTCTTTATAAAATGAGGCTTGTCATTTCAAATATCTTCTCGACTGCCTTTGGAAGAGGCACAGAGTCAACGAGCTATAGAATAGAATAGAATAGAATAATTTTTATTTCGGGCTGCATAGGCCCATATAAAAAAAAATACCTTAAAGACTAACATACATATTTATATTATAACTTAATTACTAACACGAAAAGTCTGTGACGTGGGCACTTTCGCGGTGTCAGTTAACCGGCCACGAAACCGCCGGTATGCGACACCTTTCGGCCAAAACTCTTCTTTTGTGAAGGTCAACAGTTGATCAGTCGAAACCCTCACCACAAATGAATTAAAATTCACGTCATGGCGGGACTCCAACCGCTCGACCCTCAGAGTGAGCTTGGTCTTAACACGCACATATTCCACGATGTCCGCGACCTTCGTGGAGTGATGCAGGCGGGACACGTACAGCTGTGTCGTCGGTGTCGCGGGACGCAGCAGGTGGTTCGGTCCGGTCAGGGCGGTGCCGCACTGATTGCGACAGGCGGGCTTCTTCTTCCTTTCCACCTTAATGAAGCCATCCTTGTCGCAACGGCGACTATCCCTCTTCGAAATCGGCTGTGGCGGATCTATGTGAGCAGGTTCACAGCGACTCTGCTTCACCTTCGGCTTCTGGACGACAGCGGCGTACGCGCGACGAGGAGCTATAGAAAGAGCTTGACCAAAGAGCCTATACTCCGGAATACGGAAAGTCGCCGAAGGTCTTGAGTTACCGACATTCGTCATCATCATCATAATTTCAGCCGTAGGTTATCCACCGCTGGACACAGGTCTCTATCACTGACATCATTACGGTTGGAAATGTTGGAAGCGGCTTGCATCTAACTTGAACAGGGCCTTTTACCAAATCATCCGTTCATCTCGTTCGTGGACACTCCACGCTGCGCTTCCCAGTCCGTGGTCTCCATTCGAAAATTTTCCGGCCCCAAGGGCCATCTGTTCTGCGTGCTATATGTGTGAAGATTATGTGTATTCAATCAGCCGCATTTCCGCGGCCGCCCTAAAGGCAATGCGCCGAGAATTCGTCGCAGCGCGTGACTTATCGCCGCAATCACGCCATGGCCATCATTATTTGTCAGTCGCGAAGGTCTAGGGTACCAGCATAGATGATTGTGACAGCTATAGCTGTGGGAAATTACACGCGATTACAGTACAAATACTTTGATGACGATGAGTCATCAATGTCTGACGAATTTTAACTCTAGATTCTAGGCTAGATTTGTTGTAGAAATTATGCTCGATGGGGAGTCAGGATTGTCCAGTAGAGACCTCCTGCTGTTCTACCGTCTTGATGCCGGTCCACTCTTTTATGTTACGGAGCCATGCTTGGTTTGCAGAAGGGGATATTGTTGGTGTCGGAGAACACTTTCATAGAAATTTTAAATATCGGCATAATTAGCTGTCAAACTTTTTGAACCCCAGCCATTTGTCAAATTAAGTGATGCAAAGATACGCATGACAACCATCACATATGTCGCAAAGTTGGTAACTCTCATTCCTTAGTTCTCGTTTCGCGCTTCTACCCATTTTTTTACGAGACAAGGAAAGCAAACGAGTAAGAGGTTACATGATGATAAGTGATCGCTGCTAATTTTAGACATAAACACTAGTTAGCGACACCTGATACAAATATCGACCCAAAACTATCAATAAGCAGTTTACAAGCTGACTGAATTCGCTGTAAAATTGCGCTGTATTCAGGGTGTTTTCTATCGGAACAAAACCGCATAGGTCATGGTTGGCCTCGTTATAAGTAATGGTCTTTATTGCTATGGTCGTAAGAAACATCATTAGTACTTGTGCGTTCGTCCGTCTATCATTATGCCTTCATTTACTTTAGGGCTATTAAAAGTCGCTTATATTGTAACAATAAAGTTTTTAGCATAAATCAAAATAGTTTTTCACCTCAGCACCTCAAACAGGCAGGTTTTGCTACTAAAAAACAGTGAGCAAAATCCGATTTTGCTCACTGCGTGAGACAAAGTAGCTTTTTAATTATTTTATTTAAAAGTCAAAGACAATGATGGGTCTGCTTACTGAATTCGAAAGATTTGAACTTCAGTTTGATCTGTCACTTTCATTTCGATACGAAAAGAGCGAGAGATAAGATCAAATCGATTCGAATTTCGATTTCATATTCTATCCTAGTCGACCTAAAAAGAAACGAACGATTGAACGTTCGGATACTCTTAATAAGTTCTTAACCTTAAAATTGTAATTCGTCTGTTAAGGTTTTAAATTAAATTATTGTAGGTACTTTTTTAATAATTGGATTATATTTTTATATAATCAAATTAATAGTAAAAATGTTGTTGAAAACAAAGTTTAAACATGTATCTATATAATTATTAATAATTTTAACAATCTTGAACATCGTGGTAAATACAGCGGATGCAGCATCGGAACGCAGCGGGTGTAGTATCGGAACGCATCTTTAAAAAAATAGCGGGATTCAAATTTTAATTCTTTTCTTCTGTTTCTCTAGCTACAGAGTTCGATATCTATGAGTTTGGTACACGATCAGAGGCAATTTGGAAATTATTAGAATAGTAATAAGTACTTAAGTATTTAATACATTTTTGAATATGATATGAGTGAATTGAGTGAGTCCAGTGACGAAGTCAACAATTGAACACCAGACGAATTAATGGAGTAATACATAATGCAGAGTAAGTTTCTTACTTGAAAAGTCTCGCGAAAAATATTTAAAAGCTTATGATATTTTTAAACAATGCAAACACTTTTTCGGAGACTGTACCTATTGTTATATATATAATATGAAGTATTTACTCAATGTTGAAAACCACAACAAAGACAAAAAGACGACGTTCATATATACCTTTAATAATTTATTATGTTCTCGCTGCTGAGGTGAAAAGTTGTATGTGTCACACGAGACCAAAGTTTTTTTGCATCTCGTGTATTTGAATCACTCGCGCACTCAGGATTCTAACTTAGAATCACTCGCTGAACGCTCGTGATTCAATTATAGAATCCTTCGCTAACTCGTGATTCAAAATCAGCACTCGCAGTAAAAAACAACTTTGCTCTCTTGTTGCACAAATAACTATTGAACTTCTGCGAGATAGGTTGCTTTTAGGGTTCTGTACAAGAAAGGCCAAAACCGAAACCGAGACTTGGAGACCGATATTTGTAAACAAAGATACCTAGGTATTAAAAAATGAAAAAAATTGAAGTTGTAGTTTTACAAAACGTTCGTGTGTGAAATCATATTTTAGATTTACCTCGAGCTATACGGTGACGGTTAACATTGTGAGAAAACCTCCAAACTCCTGAAGTAATTCAGTGGTGTAAGTATCTATGTGTGTGCCTGCTCCTTTCTTCCTCAGGTTGACCAGGAGTAGGCGGGGTCTCCACCCTTGCGTTGTCAGTATTCCCAAATTCCGCACAAAGCGTTTTCGCTCTTCCTTCATCAACCGCACAGCTAAGGAGTGGAATTCCCTGCCTGCGACTGTGTTCCCTGAACACTACAATTTGGCCGCTTTCAAGTCTAGGGTGAATGAGCATTTACTAGGCAAGCGTGCTCCATCGTAGGCCTCATCTTCGCTTTCCATCAGGCGTGATTGTGGCCAAACGCAAGCCTATATAGTATAAAAAAAAAATCTTAATCCGCACTGGACGTACATGGTGCATAAAAGTTGATCGTAATCATGAGTGGATCCAGAAAATATAATTTTGTATTACCTCTTAGATGTCACCCTGTATAGGCCAAGATAATATTGTAACCAAACACAGATTTTTATAATTTTGTAATGGTATACATTAACACATCGTCAGGGGACGGGGAGAAGTGAACTTCAACTGATTGGCCGAGTCTCCATGCGTCCGCTCCGCTCCCCATCAATGAAAGCGCACCCTTAAACCATTCTTTAACCACAACATACTTGCCATCCAAAAGGTCTTGTAACCTTCCGATATTGTATGGTCTTAGGCCCTTTTGGATTGGCCCAACAGAACATTAGGTCCTAGAGGCTTCACAGCCTTCTTGCGTTTCCTCCGCGCATGCCTTATCATTCATCTTTTATACGTGACCGAGGAATTGAAACCCTCTTTTTAGGATTCCGTAGCAATGAGTATCAATGGACCCTTTTATTATACACTGTCGGTCTGTCCGTCTGTCACGCTCACGGAACTGTAACTTTTGAACCGTTATAGGTAAATACGTATTTTTCTCAGTGTGTGTTAGACGTTATAGTAAAGTAACACTTAATGAAACTAAAACAAAGTTAGAAATCGAAAGGGGTTCATAGCAGAAACTGGTTTTTTTTTCAACGTCTTTTTTATTCGATTTTAATAATGTCTAACTAGGGTATATCTACATCCATCTGTCGTCCGGGGAAATTATTTATCATTTTAAGATTCAACGACATTTTTTCTTTTATTACCAGGACGAGAGCTAAATTACAGCTTTTTTTCAAACGTAACATCTTTTCGAGTGCGCTTAAATGTTCCAGAAAAAGATTTTTGTTTTAAAAAGATATCAAAAACTTTTTCGTACAGTCTGTTATAAAATGTGGCTAATGATATTTTTTTTATGTAACTACGTCATGAAAAATGTTACACGTTTTTCGTCGACTTTGCGATGGTACGGAATCATTCGCGAGCGAAACCGACTCACATTAGGTAGGTTTTTTCCTTACGTAAACTTTCCAACAATGTTCTTACGTTTGCTAATTCTCCAGGAAATATAGTTTTTTTTTCATATAGTACAATCAACTGCTGCTATGAAGTAAAATCTGACACATGGCACAAATATTTGTGAATATTGACATTGTCATGCAACCATAGAAAAATAAATGTTATTTGGAGCGTGTGACAGAATAGTAAGTAAGTATAGCATTTTTTCCTAAGGGTCATATTCATATTGTCAATATTCAGAAACTTGTTGTGCAAAGTGTCAATTTTTAGATAATTGCTTATAAAAAAAAATGCGTTAAATAAAGCGAAGACTCTTGAAAATCGGAAGTTATCAATAAATATCCTTACTATTTCACAAGTACGATTTCGGTGACAACCTGACAATCTATCTGTGCGATATACTGGTGCAATGAATATAACATCTCTTCTATTATTAGACTACGCCCAGCAATGTAATTCAATCTGACCTAGAGTCAGAATCGATTAGGCCGGCTTTTGTTCGAGCCGGGACATAATTCCGGGTGTCTGCAGCTCAAGGGGGCTACTCTGCCGTCGTATTTATAAAAGACACAATTGCAAACTTGCTCAAAAACGAAACAGCATAAGTTTACAAACAACAAGTGTGCTCTTAGGCTTTTTCTGTTTCACAAAAAAGTCAAAAGTTAAAAAAAAAAGTCAAAACGTTTATTCTGCAAATAGGCCGCAAAGGGCTCTTTTACATGTCACTTTTTTAAACTACCAGCGCTTTCGTAAGGACCATCATTGCCAAGAAGAATGCGCCGCAAGAAACTTGGCAGGAAGTCATCTTTTCAAATTAAAATATAATAAATTACAAACTAAAAAACCATACAAATATAGAATTAAATAAAAAATAATAATAATTATATAAAAAACAATACAGGGATGTATTGGGTCCCATAGTTAAAAAAAAAAATATATATATATATATATATATATATATCGGAGATAGTCTTCCAATGTCACAATCATTAAAAATGAATGTGTTAAAACACATTTCAGGTCAAGTAACCATTAAACTTTTGGATTTCAAAGGCAAGCTTACGCCTGCCGCCCCCAAAGTTGGCTCACACGCACTCATGTCATGCTCTGAAAGCAGAGCGGTACCGAGGGCATGTATCGCTTCCGTTCCCATAAGCCTTATGGGACCGTCGTGGGAACTTCGGCGTCGCGGGCCTGTGACTAGTTAATAAAGTATTAATTAAAATATAAAAGTTTAAATCCATAAGCTTAACAATATACAGCCTTAAATATAGCAAAGGGATGTATAAAGTCCCTGAGTTAATAATAAATAAAAATACTTCATCTAAATAATTCAGAGATGTATATAGTCTCTAAATGTCAACGTAAACTAGTTACATAATCATTAGAGGTGTAAGAAGCCTACAAGGTCAAAATTAATAATAATATTAATATAAAGAGCTGGAGATTTATAAGGTCTCCGAATATCAAACAAATAGGTACCTACTTATTATAATTAAGTGGACAACGGCAACAGAACCAGAAACTAGCCGCGGATTGCGCCGTGACACTACAAGTCACACTTCACATCACTTCACATTACAAAGCACATCCATATAAACATAAACATACACACACAAACACACACACGCACACACAAACACGACTACATCATAAGTATCACATATCGACATACTAATTATCTTCGGCTTTCAGTCTTGGCCATGTCGCATTATCACATAAGTACTCCTCAACTTTATAGTATGCTTTCTTCAGGAGTGCACTCTTTATGTATTCTTTGAAAGAGTTGTGTGGCAATTTCCATGCTTCTACAGGGACTTTATTGTAAAATCTCACGCAGTTTCCCACAAAGGATTTGCTTATTTTCCGTATACGGAATTTAGGGACGACAAGCTTGTGTTTATTACGAGTGTTGATATCATGTACGTCTGACATTTTCTTAAAGGACTTGATATTTTTGTGTGTATACAATATCACATCATGTATGTACTGTGAAGCTACTGTGAGGATGTTTATCTCCTTAAAGCGTTCTCTTAGTGAAACCCGGGAGCCAAGGTTGTAGATAGACCGGACTGCCCTCTTTTTAACCGACTTCAAAAAAAGGAGGAGGTTCTCAATTCGGTTGTATGTTCTTTTTTTTTTTTTTTTAACGTGTGTTACCTCAGAACTCCGTCATTTATGAACCGATTTGGAAAATTCTTTCGTTGTTTGAAAGCATATGCTTCAAGGTTGGTCCCGTTGTTACCGGAATCCAGTTCTGATGATGGGATCCATGAGGAATTGAAGGAACTCTTCAAAAGTTCAAGGGAAATGTAAAGCGATTTTAGTATTTTCAGTGACAAATCGAGCATTTGCATTCATAAAGTGTCATTTGGTAAACTAGATCTGATGAAGAAGACCGCAGATGGCCAACGGAACTCCTCAACGGGTCAAATCTTGCAAGTTGAATTTGACTCACTTCCCGGTTTCTGATTGATTTCATATTTTACATGCATGTGTAAATCAGGTGACAATGCAATATTATTGTGACATGGAGCTAATCTGATGATGGAGTTGGAAGGTGGCCATAGAAACTCTGTAATAAAACAACACAACCCCGTCGAGTTTGGGTTCATTTGAAACGTCTTGACGAGCACTTTGATCCCAGATGGTAACCAGGGTCTGATGATGGAGCTGGAAGGTGGCCAAAGTTACTCCATAAAGTAACGGCACTTACCCCATCGAGTACGGACTCATTTGACTCGTCTCAACGAGTACTTTGGTCCTAGATGGTAACCAGGGTCTGACAATGAAGTTGGATGGTGACCATAAGAACTCCGTAGTAAAACGACATAACCCCATCAAGTTTGGTCTCGTTTGATTCGTCTTGATAAGTACTTTGGTAACCAGAGGCAAAAAGTACAGTCAGTAAAGAGTGCCAGTCCAGGCCATTAGCAACAACTAAAAAGAAAAAAATAAAAAATTTTAAATAAAAAATAAAACCGCCTTCAAAAAACACCCAAAAAAACTTGGAAATAAAAAAAAATTAAATAAAAAATAAAACCTCCTTCAAAAAACCCCCAAAAAAACATAAAATAATAATTGATTGAACCGACCACAATAAGCATGAAAATATCTTTCTACTAATCTGTTTGAAGTTGGTGCCTCAGCACGAGCCAGCAGGAGTGGACCTAGTAATCTAACTTACCTACATACCTATTATAGGGCTTCTACACTCCTGCTGGCTCGTGCTGAGGCACCAACTTCAAACAGATTAGTAGAAAGATATTTTCATGCTTATTGTGGTCGGTTCAATCAATTATTATTTTATGTTTTTTTGGGGGTTTTTGAAGGTTTTATTTTTTATTTAAATTTTTTTTATTTCCAAGTTTTTTTTGGGTGTTTTTGAAGGCGGTTTTATTTTTTATTTAAAATTTTTTATGTAGAATGAAGATCGTTTCGATGTCGGCTGCCTTGCCCCAAATTAGCAAGCCGTAAGACATTATGCTGTGAAAATAACTGAAATAAACAAGCCGGGCAGTTTCTACGTTGGTAAATTGCCTGATACTTCGTACAGTAAAAATACTAGTTGTGCCCCTTTTTCTTACGACGGCATTAACTAGGAAATTAAAATTCGAATTTCGTATCGTACCATTCCTTCCTCTCTTCCGTTTAATACTATTAGCGTGAATAACGGCACGATACGAAGTTCGAAAATCGAGTTTCTTATTAGGTAAGTACTTAGAGCCAGTACGCTTAGTATAAGTTTTACTTCACCAAAATACTTCTCGATCGCGTTTACGTAAAAAAATCAATTACTAGGGAAACATGGACAGCGCATCCGCGGCCGCGCGTCCATGTTTCCATAGAATTGAAATTTTTACGTAAACGCGATCGAGAAGTATTTTGGTGAAGTTAAACATATACTAAGCGTACTGTACGCTTAGTATAAGTTTTACCTCACCAAAATACTTCTCGATCGCGTTTACGTAAAAAAATCAATTACTAGGGAAACATGGACAGCGCCTCCGCGGCCGCGCGTCCATGTTTCCATAGAATTGAAATTTTTACGTAAACGCGGTCGAGAAGTATTTTGGTGAAGTAAAACTTATACTAAGCATACTGGACACCACTCCTTACGGGCGGCGTCGAGACGAATCGAATGACGTATCTTCAAAATGATGATTATGATGCTACAGGGAAGAAATATAAGTCAGAATATAGGTTACCGACTTACATAGGTACGTGTATGAGTACCACAACTCGAATTCAATAGGAAGTTTGAAATTCCGCGTTTCCTGTATAATTCCCGTTCCCACGGGAATTCCGGGAAAATATGTATCTTATGTCACTCGCGCAACTGAGACGAATCTAATGACACCTCACTCTTCAAAATCCATCGAGCCGTTTAGGTTACAGGGCGTGCCGAAGAATGATACATATATACATACATAAATACATACGCACGAAAAACATAACCCTCCTTCGGCAGTCGGGTGAAAAATACACGAGATTGACAGCATCGAAAATAACTTGTTACAAGTACATACTTACATGGATACAATACGTTTACTCTAAGGTTTCTTAGACCGTATTAAGTATACTAGGCGTTCCATCGAGCTCGACACCCTACTCATACCCGTTGTGCGGTCTAAGATGCCTCTCCCGTATATTCAGCCAACAAAAGATGTGCTGATGATGCTTGTTACAATACCTAAATCATGTGCACAATACATACAATGCATGGGCATAATACAATCAGCATTTCAGCAAAGAAGTTTATATTCTTGTTTAATTTTTCCAAAAAATTGGACCTTAAAGTCGGGTTACTTAAGACCGGTAAAAGGGTAAATTTGCCTGCTGGGATTAACTTGGTCCAGATTTTATTGACATAATTGAAATTATGACAAATTGCCATATGTTTGGTTTTAGCTGACTGCCCACTTTTTATTTTTTACAAGCATTTATTTAACTTGCTCTACTTAAGA
Organism: Archips crataeganus; assembly: GCA_947859365.1. NCBI lineage: Eukaryota > Metazoa > Arthropoda > Insecta > Lepidoptera > Tortricidae > Archips > Archips crataeganus. Next base: position 17,587,797 of record OX402059.1, on the reverse strand, counting down.
TGTCGATTTTCGATTGAACTGAAATTTTGCATGCATGTGTAAATCGAATGACAATGCAATATTATTATTACTATGATATTGAGCTGATTTTTTGATGGAGCTGGAAAGTAGCCATAGGAACTCCGTAATAAAACGACATAACCCCATCGAATTTGGTCTCGTTTGATTAGCCATGACGAGTATTTTGGTCCTAGATGGTAACCAGGGGCAAAACGTACAGTAAGCAAAACCTTTGACTGGTCTTCTCACTGGTTTGAAGTTCCTGGATTTACGGTATATCGAGTAATGGTAACTTTATGTATTAAGATTCTGTCGTAATTGGGTTTAAGTTTATCTCCTTAATTTAGGTTAAGTTCCGGTTAACTCCAGGTAAACAGTGACGCGGTATGACTAACTAGTAATTAAGTAGGATTTGAGGTTGTTTGTTATTCATTACAAATGAGATCTAAGTAGTCCTATTGTGTCCCGAGTGAATCATGGAGCCAGTTTGAACCTGTTTGCCTTAACAGTGACAAAGCAAGAGGAAAGCCACTAAATCCTTTTTCTGTGGTTTCGAGAGAGCAGAACTGAATCGAGTACTCAGAAACATCATAACATGTGAAATCTGTTTTGCAGCTATGGCAAAAAACATTGAGGTTGTTTCGAGACCAATGTCTCTTTTCAAAACGAGATATCCCACTGACGGCCCATGTAGCGATCCCTAGCACCATCTAGTTATCAATTAGAGAAATCATTACATTCTAAGTACATCTTACTATCAAAGTTCAGTCGGATGCATAAATACAATTTCCAACTGTCTTCCGTGAAACTTCGGTCTATATCTGAGATGGCCAGTCGCCTATACCAACAGGGCACAATGCGGGGCACAGGCCTCCTATCAAGATAAGAGGCTCTGGGATGTAACTCCCACGCGGGTTCAGTGCGGATTGGGAAATTTACAAATACTATTAGATATCTGCTTAGGTTTGTGCAGGGATCTTACGATGTTTTCCTTCACCGTAAAGTTCATGGTAAAATTCCCAAAATAATATATTTAGACATAAGTTCGCGATACACATAAATTCCCAAAAACTCAGAGGTGCGAGCCCGGGTTCCGGGTTCTACTTTAATCCACGATCTGTCTGAGAGCACCAAACACTAGGCCACCGCGGCCTCTCACATACCCATCAGTGGTATATCTATTTATGTAAATAGTCTAGTCTCTTGAGACCCACGTCAAATTTTGACTAAGTAGGTACCAGAATTTGAAACTTAACGACGATAAAGATAAGTTAAAATTTGCTTGGACATAATGTCCTAGGCTCACAGGACTTCACCAAGCTAGAGAAGACGATCACTTAACTATGTAAACTTCTGAAAAATTCTTGCTAGCAAATCCAAAGTTCTTAATTACCTAAATCAACACCAACAAAACGCAAGAGCCGCCTCGATCGAGTAACGTTTGTTTGTTTGTGTTCCAAATCAAATTAGGTATTAATTGCTCAAAGCGGAGAGATATTAGTTTCTAATCAAGTTTACATTAATACTGATATTAATTATAATCTTGAGCTGATTAATTACGAGTTGAAATTTGAATTTAAACGCCTTTTATTATAAAAGCGCATATTCCCATTACGGCTTTTTTTCTAAATGTACACTTTAGCAGGCTCTTTTAAAAAAGTGGGCCTTTTGGGAAACTGTACTTACCATCGGAAAAAGTGTACCAATAGGGAAGTGCACTTTTTGATTAAGTGCACCTACCGAGAAAGTGATTCTTCTCCGTTGTAAGTGCTCCTTTAGAAAACTTAACTTATTTACAAAAGTTACAAACAAACAAAGGAACGTTGCAAATTAAATAAAAGCCTGTAATGTAATAAAAGGGTAACTTTACTGAATAACTGACCGACAGGCCACGTACAGTCTAACTATTGGAGCTAGAAACTTGAAGTAAGGCAGACCTTGGAGTTTATAAAGGTGGACTAAGAAGGGATTTTCCGTAATTCCCACGGGATAGAAGGCTAGCAATTTATTTTTCACGGGAGCAATGCCGCGGGACAAAAGCTAGTTTTGTGTATTACCAATTTATTGTATTAAAAAAAAAACTAAGCTGAACACTTACAACTGGATACTTACGTGCCTGCAGTTGCATCATTTTTTATCGATCAATAAAACACACGCCCAAGTCCTTATTACATAGACATAGAGTTATATTTGGGATAACCCATTGTACTTTTGATAGTGGTTGCGTCGGTAAATTGATACTGGCAACATTTGGCCGCTCCGGAAGCGCGCGTGCAACTAATTAAAAACAATACGGCGTCAAATCCGACGTGGGAGTTATTTTTTCGTTCCATTTTACTGTGTGAATTGTTTTTACACGCTTGTTAACTAAAACCCCAACAATTGTTGTATTTATACGTTTATTTTTTACATAATATTAATGTCGCGACACTATCCGTCCGTCTGTCCGTTACAAGCCTAACCAGAACCATAATAGATAAGCAGAATTTATACATAAACGTGAATTAAATAAAGCGTAATAAAAGTGTAGTTACAATATATCATCAATATGATTTTTACAGAGAGTAAATGTCTCTTTTGAAAACTAGGCAGTCACCCTGGGAACTGTCCTCAATGGACCAAAGTCAGGGCTGGTCAATAATTCTTCCTCAAACTCATACATTATAACAAATCGCGTACTGAATCGGCAAATATGGCCGTCCTACCCTTTTCCGACAAAAAAACCAATTCTCGCTCGACACAGCCATTAGTTCCCACAAATAGGAATTGGACGTTTTCAGGGCCCCTGGAAAGTGCTCCGGTTTAGAACTCTTTCAGTGTACGTAGGATTTTTTCAGTTTCAGTACGTGAATTACGTGATGCTGCGGTAGTAATGTGTTTTTTGAATAGGAGGGAAAACCCATGAAAGATTAGTTCTTTTCTCATTGGCCGCTTAAGTGTTTTTGGTACAAATCTATCATGAGACTCAGACATTTTAAAATACTAGCATTTAACCGTGATTTAGTCTGGCAGTTGAATTGGAATTCCGGGATCACGATGCCCACGGTTTGGTTCGAAACAGTCGGGCATACCTCGACTACAATTGCGTAATGACCTAAGTACAGTATCTATAAATAAATATCTATAGAGAGCTATCGCGTCAAATATATGTAAATGAAATTATGGCACATTGCCATGGTTGGTTTTAATTAACAGCCAACGTTTTTATATTTTTTTACTACTTAGACCTTTCTGTATATGGTTTTCATATGGGCCAAAGGTATCCTTTATCGCGTATCGCGTACCCCGAGTTTAATGTAGTTCAAGTGAAGTATTAATATAAGAGTTAGAAGAGGTTGAAGCCGTGGTAGCCTATTTGTTTGACCTATGGCCTCTCAAGCAGAGGGTCGTGGGTTGAACACCGAGCACCACCTCTAAATTTTTCTGAATTTATCTGCGCATTTGAAAAATGGATACACCTGCAAAGAAATTCGATTGTGCGTGTAAAGTTCCTAATCCGCACTGGGCGCGCCCTCTCATTTTGAAAGAAAGCCTGTGTCTTGCAGTGAAACGCACATATCCACGACCCAAAAGAATCGAGTAATCATTTTCCATTGCGTCAAGCAACTTCATCTTCATCGCTATATAATATCTGGTAATATAAGGTGGCTATGTAATATCTGGTCGAACCTGCGTAACTGTACCGGCACGTCTTTTCATTGCGTGTGCTGTTAGGTCGCCATTGTGCGGCGAAAGTCTTGACCGCGCAATGAACAGAGGAAACGCTCTCCGTGCCGAGTCTCGCATAGCCGTAGTCAGTTGTTGTACCCCCGCGGACAGCATAGGGCTAATGAGTTCTCTCGTCACGATATAAAGCGAGTCAATTAAACTTTTAAAACGACCCGCCGAACCTAAGTTTGCGAGGGATTTTTGGCTATCGCCTGATAGATGCGATAACGATGATTGGATTTGTTTGAGCATGAGGCGTCTTCATTACGTAACATATTGTCTGGGTTGTGTTTATCTATATTTTTAGTCTTGAACTTATTGTATTAGGAGTATTAAATAAATATAATAATATGTATGGATTGGATAGGCACCTATATCGTGTTACAAGTAAGTAGGTAGGTACAGACATGAACAAATTTTAATCATTTGTCAAAGTAACCCGACTTCACGGTATTTAGAAAGAAAGAATGAATGAAAAATATTTTATTTGAGGTTTCAAAAGTACCAGCACCAAAAAGAAATACTTAATACTAACTAACAATACAAGAAATCAGTGACAAAAGGTATCCGTTCAACATAAAAAAAGATTCTTCGTAATTCTTCTTACCAAGGCAAGTAGGTACAGTCGACAAAACCGAGGCCTGCCCAGTTTCAAAACAAATTTGCTTGCAGCCGTTGAAGTTCATTGGTATGGATTGGTATGGACAGATGTCTAGCCACTGCAAGCAAAATGGACATTTAAGGTGTCAAGGCGACCTTTTTGTCGTTGGTACTTAAGCGCACTCATTACTAGTCATTACCTACCCATATAAATACCGATAAACTTTAAAACAAAACACCACACCTGTTTATCTCGCAAAGGTCAACATACCTCGCGGATCCGCGTTGACCTATAAACTGGTCGATCGCATTGCGAACCGTAACGGTAACATTCCGATCAGCCAGTGTAACGAGACCTGTCGATAATGTGGGGATACAATTTTATTTGTGCATATTTACGCGCCTATGCAGAACTATTATTTAAGTTATTATTAAGACCATGTGGCAACGGTTTAGGAAAACGGAATTAGCGATTTCAGTTTTTAAAATTATTTATTAAAGGTGCTTTAAAATTAATCACCATCGAAGCTTCGGTTACTTTGAGTTCATAAACCTGTAAAAGTTTGTCATCAGATTTTTTGAATCATATTACATACTATACTAAGCTTTTGACTGAATTTTTTAAATTTAGTATGCAGCAGTAACTATGATAAATAACAATATTTGAACATGTCATAGTCAAGTGAAGAAGTCAGGTTCCCTGGGTTAATATTGCTGAAGCATGGCATATCGTTTGTATTATGCTAAAGAAGAATTAGAAGTTAGAACTAAGCGATCTCACTTTGACCGTGTCGAATGTGACCTGTTTGTTATTTTCCAAAATGATGGTAGTGTCCACCAGTCAATATTCCAAACGACCTATTCGGAATCTAGAATGCATTTATAGCTAATTCCAAACACCTCGCTGGAACTGGAGTGCAAATGCCAACAGAACGTTGCGGAATAGGCAATAGCTGATGAGTCAGATATTTTCACACTTGCCTAACGGCCATAAAGGACGTTCTCCACGCAATAGCTTAGTCTGCGATATCAGATAGAGCCTAAAGTGCTATTACCTACCGTATTATTTCTACAATGCTTGAGGGTAAGTATTAGCAAGGACGATTGAATCAGAAGATTTTGTCAATGTCCGAACAACGTCGTATCCCTTTAAAATAATAAATCTCCTTGTAGCTAGTTTTAAAATGAAGGCATTTTGAACTCTGCTTAACAAAACAGCGGCATCTATGAACTCAATGAAGAAACTTACAAGAGATGGCGTTATGTTGTTAAACAGAGGTCCAAGTAACATACAAAATTAATGGGACATAGACATCTCTGTAACGAATGTAGCTACTGCAGCCCTATTATTTTAAAGGAACACGATATAGCGTAAACATTGGCAGTCCTAAGATTTGATTGTCCTTGGTATCAGTAATGATAATATCAGGTTTGGTGGAATCATGTTTAAACAAAACTAGCTTTACCCGCGACTTAGAAACTGTGGAATAATCACCATTTGGCTAGTTTTCTACCCCGTAGAAATCCCGAAAAATCCTTTTTTAGTGCATCTCTGTGATCCTGAAGAAACATATCTGCAAAATTTCAAGTCCATAGTCCCAATGTTGTAGACTAGCTCTTGTCTGTAAATTAGTCAGTAACATTTACTATTTTATAGGTAAAGAAGATAACAAAAACAGAGAGCCACGACTTATTTTCAATTCTAGCGCAGATGAAAATTAATTTATCTACTGAGTAAATTCATGAGCAGATTTAAAAGGAGTAAACTAAGAACCAATCGACACGGACATTCATTTCAAACACACAAAAAGATGAAAAAAGTCTCCAATAACTAACAGACGCTAATTTAAATTTGACAATGCAAAGGTAGGTAGACAACCGACTTTCCGCATTTCACCAAACCACAAAGGAATCCCGGAGCCACTTGTCTCAATAAATCACGCGAGGCTCACTAAAACGGCAGAGGAAGAAAGAAATAAGATCGAGCATAACGGGCCGACAATGCAGGGCCAAATCCCCTGCGGCGTTGCACAATACCAATCTCTATAACAGAACGACTTTAAGCAAAACAGCGTCAACTAAGACTATGAATCATAGAGCGAAACATTATGGTTCAATTGGGAATGTAGCCACAAGTGGAGTTAGAACGATTTAGTTTCAAGGGTGTATAGTAGCGTCGTGGCCGCGTCGTCACCCCCAGGGTACGAACCCACGAGAACAACACAGAACAAGACAAGACAACACAGAACAAGTAAAATCAACCCCAAGTCGAAGATGTAAGGTTGTTCTTTGGGTGGAAACGCCACCGACAATCATCTCTCTCGACTCAACGGCCAACACAAATCCTAAACAGAACCATTGGACGTGCAGTATCCATAGTCACGAGCGACATAAATAAAGCTAAAATCTCAATGGGTAGCACATCTCAATTTGGACTCCTTACCCACCTGATAAGACTTGAATTTGAACGGTGGTAATTCAAGATCGTGAGATGCGCGGGAGCGTAGAAAGTTCTGCTCGATCGAGTTCATCTCGTGCATTAGAGTGGGACGGGAGATTTCGGAGAAGGGCCAACCGACCTTTGTTTGGGTTTAAACGGGGAACACCGGATGAATGGAGTTTACTTGCAGGGCACGATTCCCGATCGCATGATACCGAAAGAGACAAAATATTTGATGGCATGTAGATTATAGATGGGTTATTGTAAATATGTATCTAAAAACTAAATTTTTGACTGCCGTTCCCGACTTTGCGTATGGTACATGTGCTAGATTAAACTAGGTACTTACTGGAAATGTGGGAAAACATAAGAATATACAAATGCATAACATCCATTATCCTCACGTCATTTCACGATACTTTTAAGTTTTAAAACTTTCGTTCATCTATTTATTCGTTTCACAATATTTTTCTACTGTGTCAAATAAACACTATTAAATCCAAAACACTGTTCGCCCGTAGAAACCTGACTGTCTCAATGAAAATCTTCTCAATAATTATTGATAATCATCCTTGTGATTGCATTAGAGATACCCGTACCCCCAAAAATCATGCATTAAATTACACGAATTGTTCTTGTCGTTTGTTTCCAAAATACCGATATGTAAAATAACACACTGTACTATTTTTGATGTTCATCATCTCAGCCTAAAGACGTCCACCGCTGAACATAGGCCGCCCCAAGGCTTGCCAAACTAATTGGTCCTGCGCCATCCGCATCCAACGCGTTCCCGCAACCTTAACCATGTTCGGTGTTCAATATAATAAAGAGTAATAAAGAGTATTGTATTGTATTGTATAATACGCATCAGTAAACCCTGAATGATATAATAAATATAAACTTAAAAGCTTTTTTGTTCCAGAGAATTCCCTCTAAATTAAAATAAACAAAAAACCATGTACCTAAGTAAACGAACAAAGTTCGCATTTAACGGACCCCCGCTTTGGGTCGTACTTGGTTCCGCAGATTGCTCTGACCATACAGCGGGGCAATGCTGCCAGTGTTATGGGCACTTTTGAGCCCGGTACGACGCGGGGTGGGTGGTACTTAGTTTTATTTTTTTGTGTTTTCGACTACGATTTATTTTAATTATTATTTTTATTTTTTGTTTAATTATAAGTTACTGTTATTTTATTTTTAATTGTAGTTTTAATTTAGTTTAAGTTATTATGTTATGTATTGATTTTAATTTTAATTAGACTAGATATGGTATGTTAGACTAGGTATAGGTAAAAGTTTTGGTATTTTGAGAACTGGCGTTCTTGTAACGTATCTGCGCTCTATTTCATCTAAAACGAGCGCCAGCATTATTTCGATCAATTTACCGTTGTGCAGATAAAAAATGTAACAGCCCGTTGTTAAGAGCAGATACAACGATCCGGTTTTCAGTCATCAGATATCGAGAGGAAACATCTATCTAGGTAATACCCTAAAATGGGACGAGGGGTTTACATACATATACTGCCGTCACTAGATCAAAAGGCATAACTGCAACCATGCTCCACAAAGAAAGGTCATGTTTAGGTACAAAGAACAAGTGTGCACTTATGCCTTTTCTGTTTGGAACATTTTATGAAATGACGGCAGTATAATAACTACCCTAAGCCAGCAGCTTTGCTCTCCTGAAATGTAATAAAAATTTAGACTAGGATTCCGTGGATTCCATGGGAATTTTGATAAATCAAATCCCTTCTTAATAACCTCTACATATGGTACCTACTGAGGACAGACTAGTCTCTATGTGTAGTGGTTTAGGCTGTGCATTGTTTGTCAGTCAATAGCCGGGTCTCTACTGAGCGACTGCCTCGCGAGGCAGCCAATTTCGGCGCGATATTGAACCTTGTGCTGAACAAAGTTATGCCTCATGCGCTAGCCCCGCGAGGCAGTTCGCTCAGTGGGGCTGGGGACCCTATTTTAAAGGTAAAGATTGCTATACCTTGACAAGCTCGTGCGCGGCGCTCGGCGGAACCCTGTCGCAGGGAGCCTCGGCTGTCCTTAACAAGATTGTTTTTAATAAGTGCGGCAAACGCTGACTGCGACAGGGTTCCGCGGAGGGCCGCGCACGAGCTTGTCGGACTACACCCGTGAGCCGTGGTAGCCTAGTGGTTTGACCTATGGCCTTTCAAGCAGAGGATATTTCTATGATGATTGAAATTTCAATGATGTGCCCTATATAGGCTGGTCGTATATAGGCTGGGACGATAATGATGATTCGAGTTGAGAATCTTTGATAGTGCGATGTAAAATATAGCGGTTTCTCTAATTGATGACTAGATGGCGCTAGAGGTCGCTACAAGCTCAGCTGATTAAATGACCGGGAGCACATAAACCTCAAGAGCCCCAATGGAATCCGTAGTTACATCGTAATGTTCCAAGCCTTGATAACGGTATGTAATGACAGCGCCCGCGCAACCATGCCTCTAACGCGTCATTATCACCATCTAATCACCAACCGAAGCTACCAACTACCTATAATGGGGTACTTTTGTATCAGTTACCGCATACTGCGGTTTGAGAACTTCACAGTCACCATTGAATGGCTTAGCAGGTGTGAGAAGCTTTCCTCGCGATGTTTGTTCTTCACCGTAAAACTGGTAAATTTCAAATGTAATTTCGCATATGAATTCTGAAAAACTTCGAGGTGCGAGCCCGGCATTTGAACCCACGATCCTCTGCGTGAGAGGCCGTAGGTCGAATCGAACTACTAGGCTATGTTAACAGAATATCATGATTTTTATAAACTTTTATTTTTATTGCAATGTTTTGTATGTAATTATGTTAGTTATTTTTATAATCCTCATGAACAGCTAAAACAATAAGTTCCCAATCCGCACTGGGCCCGCGTGGAAACTACAGCCCAAGCTGTGCGTTGCAGTGGGACGTATGCTGGGATGAGAGCTAAACCAATTCCTATAACTATTAGCCAAGAACCGTTCAATTTAAACTATTTCTAAAAAAAATTTTAATTATTCCATCCGCTCGGGAGCTACATTGCCAAAGACACACAAATACACGTTTTGTCAGGGGTAAAAAGGTCGTATCGCTAACCCTTCATACAAAAATAAGACAACAACAATTCTTCAAACGACGACGTAAATGACAAGAAACTGAACGATCACAATAGGTGACGATATACTTTCGTTTCCCAACAATACAGCCGGATACAACAGATGAATTTACGACTTGAATTTATAATTCACTAGCAGCCCGTCCCGGCTTCGCACGGGGTAGACAATTATTTATTTTTGGAAATTTGGATATGAAACACTTTTTTTCACAAATATTTTTGTTTATTAAAAAATTATTATTTATTATTTATTAATTATTACAGACGTGCACGCCCCACTCCTGTATTTCAGTGCCCCCTCCACCCCGCCCGCCGCGATGCCCGGCGCGCTTTTCAGACTGCATCGCAAACAACGGCCACGGCGCTATGGCGGTTTTGTTTACTGTATGAATTTTTTAATTCGTAATATCTTTTGAATGGAAAGTCCAATTTAAATAATTTAAAAACTATTTTATAGGTAGTTAAATGGTCTTTACCATTAAATAATTTATTTGGATAAGGATTAATATAAACACATAAATAGCATGGTTTGAATTTGGTTAGCATTTTCATTAATGTTTAAAATGAAAAAAGTTGTTGTAGTGACATAACTACAATAGTTGGACATATGCTACCGCGGAGTTTTTTGTAGACATTATGATGTTCTTCAATATTGTTGTACATTATTTTGTTCTATCGCTAATAGTTTCGGCAGCGCATTCGACGAAAGACATTTTAAGACTCATTTTTCTACACCTTCGGTTACATTGTTCAAATTTTACCAAGGATCCCTAATTTTTTTCAAAATTAAATGTAGCCTATGTCTAATTGGAAGAATGTAGCATTCTATTGGTGAAAGAATTTTTTAAATCGGCCCAGTACTTTTTGAGCCTATTCATTACAAACATACAAAAATAGGTACAAATCTTTCCTCTTTATAATATTAGTGTAGATAATGCTAGGAGTCAAAGCTAACAATGACTGAGAAAATCAGAGGATGCGTTTAATATAATGGTGCTCGTATTAATGCAATTGACGGTGATTTTAGTACCGTGAGGTCGGGTTGGGAAGCTGTGGTGCCCTAGTGGTTTGACCAATGGCCTCTTAAGCAGATGAGGTTTGAGGACTCGCTCGCACCTCTGAGTCTTGAGAAATTACATTTGAAATTCATCATGGGCTTTAAGGTAAAGGAAAACATCGTGAGGAAATCTGCACACACATGAGAAGAAGTTCAAAGGTTTGTGTTAAGTAATACTTAATCCCCAAGCCCTCTCATTCTGAGAGGAAGCCTGTGCCCTGCAGTGGGACGTATTTAGGCTGGGATGATGATGATATATTATGGCTTATGATTGAAATTCAGGCAAACGATAGATAACCCCATTATGTGTAACGCTCGTAATGACAATGATATCCACCAATACTTTCTCTCGTCGTTGTTTTATACCACGCGACTGACTATACTTAGCTATAGTTTTATCTCACTCCAACCTTGACTAGAATGTGGTTATTTTTATACCGTCAGCAAGTAAGGCAGAAATACACGTGTCTGTTGAAGTACGGTCGGTAAACAAATATGAATTAAGGTGAGTCATTCTTGGAACGATAGTCGAGGTATAACATAGTGGTATGTGGTAGCCATTCATGTGATACTATGCTATGCTATGACGCATGCACGATGCGAGTGTTTGCGAAGTGGCTGCCATCATTTTCTTTACTATTACGTAACATTATTTATATTATTATGCGAAAATGAGCTTTAGCGAAGGCAACCTGAACATGTGTGCAGGTGTGTGTGAAGTTCCCGATCTGCACTGGGTCCGTGTGGGAACTACGGCCAAAGTCCTCTTACTCTGGGAGGAGGCCTGCGCCCAACAGTGGGACGTATATATAGACTGGAATGATGGTGATGATACTGTTGCGTACAAAATTAAGCTTAACTGTTTGACGACATGGCTAAAATTAAGTGGAAACAATGTTTTTAAAAAAAAAATATCTGTTTATTGCAAATTAAAGTGTTACAAAATTTTTTTTATACTTAGTTACAATCTTTAATTATTTCAGATTTTTATAACTAAGGAATGCGAAGGGGGCGCCCCTACGTTTGTAATTGAACGAGGAGCAAGGCCAACACCTGATCAGTGACCAAGCTGAACGCGTCGGAATGTCACCCCCCGCCCCCCCGCCAACCCTTTTAACACCTCCACTCCCGCCTAGTCCATCCAAAATTGTCTAATACTAAATGGACCAGTCGAGAGAATGGCGCCAAAGCTAGCAGGAAGTAGCCACCCCTTAACACGCCACCAGCCCGATCCCAGCCCTGCCCCCCGCTCATTCACAGACCCAATATAAAAAGAAATAAAATAAAATCTTAGTTTTGATACATCTCATCTTATTTTGGTTGTTTTCTTACTTCCCCCGAAAAACGATAGATTCTATTACTAATACATATTACTATTACTAGTACGGTCAGCACCATAAACAAGCGACCACCTCTGCACCCCCCCCACCGCCCGTTCCTTGACTATTTATTGTTCAGCTAAAACCTTTTTATTGTGCGACAAAACGAAGTGATAAAATTAGCTTACAATTATTAAAACTAAACGCAAACAGATGTCAATATCGTTATCGCAATTTCGTGATTTCCTTGACGCCAACAACTTCAACAAATCACATCCACAAGCAAAAGTCAGCTTTAAGATGGCTGTACATGTTTCATAGCTTAAACTGAAAGTATAATAACAACAAGCAACACTCAAGGTACGAGTGAGACAAAAGCGTTAGTTGAAAACCAATTATGCACACAAAGAGGTGTCGACTAAGCTCGCTGCGAAATAGAGCCCTAAGCCAAGGATTCAGCTCACAGCTCAGACTGTGGGGGCTCAAGACAATACATGCGGTTGACTGCGGGACACACCGAATCAAACATCAAGTCTTCGCCCACTGCATTATACACAGAACCAATTAAATTAATAGAAAAGAAGAATGTCATCAGAGCATGGCAGCCATTTTTTTTCACCGGCCCTGTTTGTAACGATGTCAGTTTCCAAAATTGAGTTATTGCAGAGATTCCGTTTCAAAAAGGATTACATTTGGCGAGTAGGTATCATAATTTAGTAAACCGTAACTATGATTAGGTACTAAACTCTTCAAATTTGGTCCGGAAGAAGGTAATTATAAGATAAGAGTAAAAACTAATTTCAGGATTTTTCGTCATTTTCACGAGATAAGGAAAATCAGGACAGATAATGATGATGATGATGATGATGGATGGTTGGATGATGCTGCTGCCGAATTTTTAGCTTCAGACGAAGTCGCGGCAAAAGCTAGTCTAAAATTAAACATTAAAAATACATATGTTTGTTGTGATAGACATATTCAATACCGTTTAGATAACATTACACGTGGATCAGTAATAAAATAACAATAACATGACACTATCCTATTCATAATATCTAAGTTGGTCCCATTCATATCATTTAATGACACCTACGGCTACATTTGACACTCAAGCGTCAATAACGCTATCATTTCTTCTAAAAAATACAACGAACCAACCTGTCAGAACACGTACGTCAGATTACACCACGGTGTGACGCACACCGTTGTAGTTCCACGGATCCGTTTAGGATTCCCACGTTGGATCGGGATTGACATCTTCCTACAACCTACGGAACCCGGTCAGACCCCTAATGAGTTTCACAAGCTTGGGTCCCAACAACGGTAATTGGAACATCAACAACAGATATTGCGAATGGTAGACCCCGTGACGGAGAGTTGGGAGTTGGTGACGTTTAATTTATGTTTAGTCTTTTACGCATCTGACGCTTTTGGAAGTTTGTTGAACTAATAAATTGAGCATGTGACATTGTAGGAATGATATATGTACCAGTACCCTTCAACCGTTTCAGACTGCGTATTTAGAACTCGATTACATTACGTCTCGTATTATATTATGTCTTGTTTCTAGATATAATCAACACTAGTTGGTCTTATAATTTGCTTTTTTTTTTGGAAGACCTTCTGACGTTTTCAAAAAACCTAAATTATTAGGCGTTGAAAAATTCTTCGTAGCGTAGCGGCAAAAGTGGATGAGCGGTTGTGGTGTTCAAAATGATCTACTCACTCCCTTATTAAAATAGTACTTTGGCAGTAGAGTCGTGAGTACCTACATCATTGTGAGCACCGTAACCGTTCATCCACTTTTCCTAACTATACCTGTAACGTTTTAAGCTTCAAATACAAATAATTGAAGACGTGAGTGGATGAAGGGGGTATGTCGCATTTTTTTCATTTTCGGTTTTATGCCATAATAAAGGTTTTAAGTCATAATGCAACACCCAAAGCCTTCAGTTCTCATGTTTTTAAACTATAACAGCTTTAAACCCAGTGCATGAAGGAACTATGTACAAGAATAAGTTACGTTCTTGGTAAATGAACGTGCTAAGGGCACATGACTCTAGAAGTGGTTACCAGTTTGCGAGTGAATGTAACAGAAGAAAGTGTTATGTACGCACTTAGCTCCTTCATCCATGTTATGAGGCAAACTTTTATGAACTAAAACAATTACTTTGCTCACCCGCGACCTTACAATAGTTACGTTTATGCAAGAAATGTGCGTTCATAATTCAGGTAGATAAGGGAACTAGATCGGGGGTATACAAGCTTACTTGTAATGACTGCAATGGGATATACGTAGGACAGACAGGCCGAAGTTTTAATACTAGATTTAAAGAGCATGTTTCGGCATATAGGAATGAGCATCCAGATAGATCGAATTTTGCAAAACATTTGTTGGAATCAAATCATTCATTGTTAGATTCAGATTCTTATGAAGTGTTACATTATTGCGGCAAGGGGTTGCGTCTGGATGCTCTGGAATGCATGGAAATAATTAGGTACAACACTATGGGGTCTATTATTAATGAACAGGTAAATTTAGTATCTTCTCCTTTACTGCGGCTTGGGTCGAATTTGAACAGTTAGTATTAATTAAATATGCCTTATAAATAAATAAACAAAAAAAAAATTCAAGGTAGTTTTAAATATGTCAATAAAAGTTAATTTTTGTGGGGTAGTTTGAGAATAAGAAAAATAAAGTGGGTACTTGAGAAGTTACAGTGACAAGTTAAAACATTTGTTTTGGTTTGTTAGTTTAACGTTTGGTAGCATAGCATACGGTTGTGGTAACTCTGAAGATGAGCTCTGGTTGAGTTCGAAACGCGTCAGTGTAGCTTGGTGGTGGTGATGGTTGGGTTTATGTGATTTGTGTGTGTTCGTACAGTGTGGAGGTGGAGGAACTGCATGAACGCATATTTCTTGCATAAACGTAACTATTGTAAGGTCGCGGGTGAGCAAAGTAATTGTTTTAGTTCATTAATATGGACCTCCGCAAAGTAACGCCTGATTCAATAAATTATGCAAACTTTTATTTTATCTTATTCTGACATATCCGATATCCCAAGAAAAAAAATAACAATTAGGGATCAGCTGAAATTTATAAACTCTGAATGCATGTATTTTTACGAAGAAATTCTACTAAATTAATACATTTTGTTACAATAAACACTTTCATTTATTTAACTTCTTTTCTTTGCAGAACAGCTTATAGGAGAAAGAAGGGGTTATGTACTTTTTTATATAAAAAAATGTTTTTTTTTTAAAAAGCAATTATTAAAAAAATCAATAGATCAGGCTATTTGGTTGATTTTTATAAAAGTAACAATACCCTATTCAATTTAAAAACAAAATTACAACGTAAAAGCCTTTAACTACGATTTACTCGAAATAATGTTTTTGTGACATACCCCCTTCATCCACTCATGTCTTTAATTCTGGTAGTACAAATACTACTATCAACGCCTTTTTACACTATCAAGTTTTTCAAAACACGCCACAAAGATTTCCTAGTAAGATACAAAACGCTTGCAAGAATAAATATTTGCTAACCACATCATCTATCTGTCATCTGCTATCAAACATAAAAGGTAAAATAGCAACATCCGCATCTCTCAAGGATGATCCGTTGATAGCGAAACGTGAAACCATTTTAAACTTTAAACTTGTAATGATAAGGGGGGAATAACGTAACCAGTTTGTTTAACAGTTCTAAGAAATCAGCATAAAATTTCAAATAAAATATATAGAGCGTGACTTGAAACAGAAATACGACACACTAATGAATACGTCTTCACCAATAGCAGGATAGCAAAAACCATATCTTCTTAGTGATTAATAAGAGAGGCTCTTACTGACTAATCAATGTCCAACTCAAACTTGAAGACATAGAAAGATAAAAATTTGTAAATAGGCTTTACTTCCTAATGCAGAACAGGAATAAGGATGGTTTTACTAATTTTCCACGGTATAGAGAGAACGAGGTCGAAACTGTTGCCACAAGCAAGTTTCAGTTGTATTCCAAACATTTCTAAAAATATTTGACGCCGTTTTAATCAAATACCAGTAAACCTACAAACCAATAATTTAATACGTATTGCTTAGATGCACCTAACCGAACACAACATTCCGTTGCGTTCGCCCCCCTGACAAGCAATAATTGATGAACCACCTTCAAAATGTAAATTAAAAAGAAACTGTCTCGACAGTCAATACTATCGACAAACAATTAACTCTTCCGACAAAGAAAGCCAACGACACGACAATTATTTCTCCAACACCAGACCGTTCCCACTATTTTTTGTAACAGCCATTAAATCACTTGTCTGTCTGTTACAACGCGTGGGGTCCGAATCACACGTGGGACAATGGTGCCCCTGCCAACCCTCGACCTTACACACCAGTATAACTAGACACCCCCTGCCCTTGCGAACCCTTTGAAAAACTATCAAAGAAACGAAAATCAAATAGTGAAGAGAGACCAGCTGACGCTGGCCCCGCGCAAGTAACAGCTGTTGAAGAAAATACGGGTAAATCTTTTGAAGTAGTTTAGCTCTCTAATAATAGTTTGATACGTGATCTAGACGTCTGTAACGGTGGAAAAGGAAACTAATTGCTGAAAAAAAGGCTTTTGAACTTTTCGGGTGAAAAAATATAAATAGGAGACGTAAGCTTTTTATTTCGCCGACTTAAATCGTCGTAGTTTATAGAAAGTTTGAAATCATTTTTTTGCACGAAGCTCATAGCTTCAGAGTAAAATATCACGCCACACTAAATCAATAGATTTTGTAGGTATTGGAACTATCCAATACTAACTAAGGGTTTAAATAAGATATGTTTTCAACGTCTGCATACAGTTTGTTTTATCTCGGTCAAATAATTTTCATTCCTATTCCGCCACCTTTAAGTTCAATATTAGTAACTTTGGCACCGGTAATAGTCCCCAGTTCTGGAGCAAAACATTAGTAAACGTAGACAGTTGGACTGAAGGTAATGAAATTTTATGAGAAAACCTATTTTGCGTGAAATATCTTCAGTCTCTCGCGACACTGCGACGCCTGAGATTATAGCGTACCTACTTTACACATTAAGAGTTCTATACAGGACGGAAAAAACGAACACCATAAGAAGGGCAATTACCTTAAATATTGGAAATAGGCAATTGTAGACAATCGAGACTTACCTTTATTTTTGAAAAATCGGGTGCCTACAAGTTAACAATTTAATTCAAAATTTTAAGGTAGTCCATTTTCACGTCACGGGTGAAAACAAAATTGTCTGTCATAGCCTTCTGTGATTTTGATAGTTTATTTAGAGATAAATGAACCTTCTCAGTAATCCTTTCGACGTTCGTGTGTCATAAAAAAATACGGCAAACTTTTTTGCCGCATTAGACCGGTTGGAATCCCAACTAAGACAAGCGATTTTACCAATATCAAAAATTGTTTTTTGAAATAATGGTAAGTATCTTTTACATACATACAATGTGCTATTTACAATATTTAAGGTAGGTAGCTGTCATCCATGTGGCCTTTGTTTTTTTCCTCCCTGTTTATAATAAGTGTCAAAATTGAAGAGTTATTGCTTTAGCAATATAAAATGTGAATCTAAAATCACCTGCTGAGTGCAGCTTTCTTAAAAGAATCGCCATTAAGCTTCGTTCCCTAGACAGCCGTCCACTCTTCTGAAATACGATTCATTACAACTTTAATTTAGATGGATTTGCGAGTGTCCCCATCTTACGGTTGCTCATTCAGAAAACATCCCATTAAGTAATTTTTTCCACCTAAATCTAATGCTTGGGGTGGCATCCCATATGGTCCTATGGGATCTAAAGAGATTTGAACTTCGACACAACCAAAAATGGTATCCTAATCTACGGATTGTACAGTTCAAATTCGTATGATATCATCACCCTAGATAAGCAGCTGCCAACGAATGCACTATGCGATTGCAACCCTCCGAATGCAATATTGTATAATAATAATAAATTTGGAAAGACAAGGTAATATCGATTCGGATGGGACCGAGAGGGTTGTTGCAATTATCGAGGCCATTGTCACATGCTCTTGCATTTCGGATACTTTTTCGACGTTTTATTAAGATGTGTGAACTAGTTGTCTCCCCCTGTCTAAGATACACAGGGTAATAAATTATAAAGAGCCAGTAAAGTACGAATAAAATGATATCGGACAAGAAAAGGTTAAACTGTTAAAACTATCGATCTAATCGTTACACAAAGCCAACAACGGGATTCCTTTCTAACATATTCAAAGGAACCTTAAAAGCACTAAAGAATTGTCCGCTTGGATAACAAAAGAGCCGCGTGGAATCTTCGGATTTTATTAACACAATAATATCGCCGTTTAAATTTAATATTCCACGCATGAAATTCCATTTAGCAAAGAGCTTTGCCTAGAAAGAATCTCACAAGAATCCAAGTCCTTCAGACGACAATGCTGGCACCATAATCTATTTGCTCTGCGCGGCCGTACTCCCACAATACCATGAGCCGCTCACAAAAGAGTGTTTACTTAAAACCCCTTTCACACCTCTATTGTACCATGCACAATTCATAAGAGACCCCTGCGGAAGTCTGCGAGGCCTTCTAAATCCGCTGCGGTCGGCATGTTCCGAGTTCGCGCGAGAGGCCAACCGCGGCTGGTCGAGTTGTACATTGAATAGCCGTAATGTGAGTCCTTTCATCTTTAAAAATGTTATAAGATTTTTTTCTTGCGTTCGGTGATAGCTCGGCTGGGAGTGACCTGGGGTCGCTTTGGGTAAGCCGGGATTGAGGTTCGGCGTTTTGGGGCTTAAGCCCGATTGTCACTTGGTTGGAAAATTATCATTCTCGTTCGAGACGATTTTGCTGAGAAACATTTTAGGTAGGATTTTTTCGGGGATGATATCGTATGTAATATTAGCAACACAGCAACATCGAGGCGCAGACTAAGCTGAAACAAAGAATATACATTTATGAGCTCGTAAAACGCTTGTTCCGCACTTTGAGACATAAGCACGCCAGAAACCAGTAAAAGCGAAGATTCCTAGAGTTTTTCAAGATCACATGTCTCATGCCAGTCACGCCCCGGCGCACGATAAGGACTGTGAGCACTAAAATTTAATAGAGCATAAAGGGCATAAGCATTACGTTAAGCTCGGCGTATTTACAAAACAGGGATCTTGGAGTGTTGTGGAAACAGCTACTGCTCACAATGGCGGCCCTCCGTTCAATTGTTGCTAATGCCGTGTTCAGGGCGCTTATGTTACGCTGTACGTGAGTAATTTAAAACTTTGGCGAGGGGAGAGGTGAGAAAGGGAGCGGAGGGCCCCAGCCCCGGTCTGGGAGCAAGAAATGTTCAGGGAGCAAGGAACAAGGTTTGTTGTCATGATATCAACCCGCATAACTGGAGTGCTTGCTGTAATGATGATGTGTAATCTCCTGCAAATACACAAGCAATTTCTCTTCTTTAACGTCATGAATATGAATTCACATCAAGCCTCAACATCTCGTTCAAAGATTTCAATTTTAGATAAAACAGCTTGAGATGTTTTCATCACTCAAAAAAACCAAGACTTTCGTGTGTTGTAAACCAATGAGGCGTGTCCAACGTATCCGTGCGTTTTGTAACTATGTCATCCATATATAGCGTTCACCCTTTAACCAGCTCCACAATGATCAACAACGGTGGACTATATCGAGGCGTGAATGTTGTCGGGGCTTGTAGTTACTTTTGTAAATGTAGGCAATTTAATTCACAATCCTAAAATGTAGGCTGCTCTTTGTTAACAAAGTTGGAATAAATTAGGATTGTTTTGCAGACTGAATTAATGACTGTTTTCAGACATTGGTAAGAATGATAATATTCTTTATCTTCATAATTATGTGCTTGTACAACACAATATGGTACACAACACATGTATGTTATGTATTCTAAAATTGTAGATTATGTAAATTAGTAATATTATGAATTGTAAATTACTCGTATTATTTGTAATAATAAATTAAGTTCCATCTTACCACTAGAAACTAGCGCTTCTGCCACCGCTGGAATAATGGCCTTTGCAAATTCAAAAATAACCGAACTAGTGCCATTGCTTTTAATGCGTTCATAAATATAAAAGTAAAAGTAAAATGGTAATATTTATAATCTAAACAAAAAGCGAAACAAGTCTGTTATCAAGAGCAGAAGGAAATTAACGAGACATTTTAATTAAAAGCAAGTGTAAATGATAGCAACGGAGGTGCAATTTTACTGGATTCCCGTTCCCGCCTTGCAGGCATTTCTCCAAGGAAATGTGATTTTATTGCTTTTCTTTGTTCTCTTTCTACATTTTATTTATTTATTTATTTATAAATTTAGCTTTGAATGAAAATAAAAAATATATCTTTCCCTCTTACTATACCTGTTCAGATTACTCCCGGACAGTTAAAACAACAAAAACTATTATCAACTTCAACGCTTCTCCGACGAACGCTTCTTTTGTTTTACTCCACACAATTTCTTCAATGGATAAATAAACTAGATAAGCAACTTTCGTTTAACAACATAGGGTGAAACGGATGAATATAAAGTTAATAAGAGGAAAGAAGATAGAGGAATCTTGTCAACAATGAAACATAGAGTTCGTGCTGTAACGTGAACATTGAATGGATACTGTTACAAATTAAACGGTACAGTTGGTAATGCAAATTGTATTCAAATTTCAATCTTATGCTCGAGGGTTTAGGGTGAGAAAACAGTTGGAGAAATGCGGAGGTGTGGATTGATCATGCATACACATCGATGTGTCATTGACTCCGCCATTAGAATGTATAATATGAGACGTTTCGATTGCAGTAGTCGGAAAGAATTATGTAGTTAATGCAATTTATAGCCGATCAACTGTGTCAGTAGACGATAGGATAGGATAGGATATTATCTTCACACAGTTGTTAAAGTAAGTGATTTTTTTTTCTAAAATAGCTGGTTTACATTCTCTCTCCTTCTGCGGAGAAAGAAGACTTGTAGAGTATTGGCCGGTTTCTGATTGACAGACTGTCGCTTTAATTTTTTTCTGATGGTATTTTTAGCGGAGAACCGAGAGCACCTCGATATCAACGGGTAAATAAAAAAGGAAGAACAAAATCTTCGATAGGAAACACATTTTACGTACTCTAAGGTATTGTCTAACGCACTCGAAATCACGACACAGTTTTCACTAATTTATTCTGTCACACGGCATAGGATAAGGGTAAAAAGAGAAGGAGAATGCGATCGCGAGCACCCGCAAGTTAGACAATACGGCCTTACTCGTAGAACTACATTTGGGTGTTTAAACCTCATTACCATTAAGTAGATGATTATTACCACAACCATATGACGAGTCGCACGAAATTTGATCAAACTAGATTCAGCATCGGTACTATCTTACGTTTTCATAAAAAGCTAACCCTATGCATCATCCTCTTTAGTAATATTTGCTGTAATGGTAATGAGAAAAACAAACGTCGTAAAAACGCCTCATTCACCCATTTCGTCATTAATACGCTCCATAGTTATGAGATGCGACATTAATTGTCCACCCAAATCCAAGCCATGTTCAATTGGAATCCTTAAACAAACTAGTCTTAGGTATTTTCCCATCGCGCGCGCAACTTGCGGTCGCAGGCATCCAGTTATTAATAGCTGACAAATGCCCACGATTCGCAATCACGTGGATTTATGATCTATCAGTAAAAGATTTGCGGCCATCGCTGAGTTTATGGCTGGGAACCGACGATTGAGACATATTGAGAGATTTCAGAGAAAATGAACGCTTGGAATGAACAAAAGCTGTAAGTGGGATCGGATCGTATTCGGATAACTTTATGTAGGTATTTTTTTAGGGTACTGTAGACACTGGCCACCGAGACCGTGTTGCTGTTTCGTATATTTGAATTCGCGGCTTCTAGAATTCGAATCAAGAAACGAACAGCGGACAGCAGACGGTCTGGGGATCGTATGAGAAATGATAAAATTCGTACAAGAACTAAAGTCACCGACATAGCTCGAAGAATTGTCACGCTCAAGTGGCAGTAGTAGGGCACATCGCTCGTAGAACTGATGGCCGATGGGGCAAAAAGATTCTCGAGTGGCGTCCACGGACCAGAAGACGCAGTGTAGGTAGGCCTCCAACAAGATGGAGCGATGACCTGGTTAAGGTTGAGGGAAGCGTTGGATGCGGATGGCGTTGGATGCGGATGGCGCAGGACCGATCTAGTTGGCGAATCTTGGAGAACGCCTATGTTCAGCAGTGGACGTCTTTATTATTAAAATCAAATAGGTACTCATCACAATAATCTTAATAACCCATACGTAAATTCAAACTCTAAGACAGCAACCCATGTGCAAGCGATTATGTCAGCCGTCCCAGCCACATTTGTACGCATTAAGCGTCCTTTTGGCATTCGCGTTGCAGCATGTCATACTATAATGGATTTCAAATGTTCGTCACGACCGTGAGGGAATATTTTCAGAAATATGTCGGGGCATGTTTAAATGGCTGAGGTATGAATCCTAATTGCGTACCGTCTGCGGATTTGTTTACTAGTTGGAATGATACAACATCAGGCAAATGCAAACAGTTATCTTCCTATCCTACTAATATTAAAAAATTAGAAAGCTTGTAAATATGTTTGGATGTTTGTATGTTTGTTAGTCAATCACACAGTAACTGTCCCACGGATTCGGACGAAACTTGGCGTACAGATAAAAAAAATCTAGATTAAGACATACTTAATTAATACCCCGGTAATGTTCCCTGAGACAATATTTTAACTTTAAACAAGAAAAGAGAGCGCTTTCCAAGAACCTTGAATGTGTAATTTTAAAAATCATTCATTTTTAAAAGACCTGCCCCTAAAGACACCTAAAGACGCCTAAAGAAGTGGGGAGTTAACCCAAAATAAAGTTATTTTTCAAAATTATGTTCTACCATTTTGTCGGCCTAGTAATGATACACCCATATCAAATCACAGGTTTTTAGTAATTACTACTAATAATCTCTGAGCTACGTCGCGGACAGACAGACTGTAGAATCGACATGGCAAAACTATAACGGTTCCGTTTTCGCCATGACTAATTTTAATTGTTGACTTTAAAAAAACAATGCTGCTGATTCGACGAAGCTAAGAATTAATTATATTTACTAAGCAACTATAATTGAGCAGACAAAACTATGACTAATTGTACCAAGAAATATGTTTGGATCGTTATTCCTTGTAATAGCAACTTATTAACACTGGGAAATAACAGTCTAATAAATCTGTCATCACAATCAGCATCAATATCGTTAAATCTAGAAAATATCCGTTAATTAAATATTACTTAATGTAACAAATAGAAAAGCTACCTAATTAATATTTACCAGTCTTGTTTACTGTTTTAAATAAATATTTGGTTCTTATTTACAACGCTAAATCATTTTTTTTTGTTCGTATACAACGAGTCTAATACATAATTCACCAGATACCTACGTCAGTGAGAAACAGACTAACGCCGCTCGTATGTGTAGGACAGGAAATAGGTACTCAGATTTGCTGTAGCTGACCACGACTGGGAAAATCCTGCTCTCATTGATAATCGCAATTGGTGATTTACTTTGCATAATAAAGTTTGTAAAAACAACACTATGTTAATAATATTAAACTACTAACACCTAGCTGCTAACATAGCTTCTTAGTTAATTGTTTCTAACACTAACACTATGAATCTAAATTATTCGAAATAAATTATATTATTATTATAATAAATAATAAATAAATAATAAATATTAGGGGACAATCTTACACAAATCGACCTAGTCCCAAACTAAGCAAAGCTTGTACTATGGGTACTAGACGACGATAAACATATTTATATAGATAAATAAATACTTAAATACATAGAAAACATCCATAACTCAGGAACAAATATTCGTGCTCATCACACAAATAAATGCCCTTACCGGGATTTGAACCCAGGACCTCTTGCTTCGTAGGCAGGGTCACTACCAACTAGGCTAAAGCGGTCGTTAAAGCGGGCGTTATTATTATGTAGGTAGGATTATTAACAACGAGGTACATTCGGAAGCTACTTCAAAAAAGAAGAAAGTTCTATGTTCCACTGCATGTATTTTTTTCCTGCAATGAGCAGATAAGTTACGTGATTTATGGCGTGTAGTTTAGTTGGCTCCTCAGCGGGAGTCCCTCTGTTTGTGGCTGAATCTTCAGGTTAATTGATCCAGCTCCAGAATTCTGCGCCTCTTAAGACGTCTTATCTAGTCAGGTTGAGTAAGTAAGCCGGCCAGCTGGTTTGGCGAAATTTGAGTCAGCAAACGCCTCTAGTGCCGTAGCGCAGTAACAGCTTGATTCCTACACAGAGTTACTTACATATGACGTCAGTTATGACAAGTATATGGTTAAGGTTTTGTACATTACACTGCGAGGAATTCAAAGACGTACCTAACTCACGCTTCTGTCACTCTCCGAGCCTAACCAATTTCACTTCACACTGATTATACCAAGGGTTAGAAATATTCATAAATTTGAAATGCAAGGACGGTACGCACTGTACCGTCACCAACCTATTAGACCAAACTCATTGATATAGACGTTGACGCAATTCCAACACGTTTCCCTAATGGAAATTCATGACATTTTCCTGACTACAATATTATCAAAGTCAATAGATATTGATGCATTGACCAAGAATTAAGATTAAGACTTGGCGTTATCATGAGTTAAGAGATGAGTTATGAGAAAGAACCTAAGGGATATGGACCAAATTGCCTGACCTTTGGAAAAAATTGTTACTTAGTTGTTGTTTAGTTCAAAAATTGTTACGTCGAAAAAGGACTTACATAACATCTATTTTCAATAGATACCAAATAAATATATAATAATAGATGAAATTACATTACATTTTATTTTAAGTTTTATTTTTAAGTGCTGTGTTTTCTCTGTTTTCTGATATTTGTAGATGCCCCTCGCAAGCCTTTCCTGCCCTACACGAACTACTGCATCGTCAGAAAATCTCCTTCGTTGCCCGGAATGTCCCGAACCACGTTATTATAAAGGCTCTAGAGGCCTTAACATCCATGTCGCCAAAAAACACCGTCGAAGCCAAACTCAACCTTCATCTACAGTCCTGTCCCAGCCAAACGTTCCAGCGCCTTCACAGTTACCAGACAGTCCAGACCACACCAGTTCGGACGTACCATTTCATCAAATTCTGAGTGATTTAAAAAATTCGTACCCAGTATTAAAACGAATTCCACGCGGTGCCCGAGTATCTGTTGCCAAATCCTTGAGCCACACAATCAAAACAGTCCTCTCAGATAACTCCATACGCAATTGGGAACTCTTACATACTTTCACCTTTAAAGTCCTTCATATAAATTCCGATGAAAATTCAAAATCACTCACGAAAATAGTTAAAGACAACTGCTGCAGCGATATTTCATTTCAACCCTCGTTTCGAACTTTTAGGAACACCAATAACAGTTTATTTAAAAAAGTAGAGTCTAAAATTTCCGACGGCGATATAAAAGGCGCCGCCCGCTTGCTTTTTTCTGACGATGCAGTAGCTCCATCTAACTCTGACACCCTTGCAGCTCTACACAGCAAGCATCCACCTCCAGCTACAAACCTTTGCCTGCCTGATCCCCCACTACCTAGTGATCCAAACCTTATTGCCACCACACAAGATGTCCTTGGAGCCGTAATGTCTTTCCCCAATGGCTCTGCGGGAGGTCTGGATGGTCTGACACCTCAGCACCTGAAAGATCTCCTGTGCAGCGGCTGTGGTGAATCGGGGGAAATACTCTTAAAGGACCTGACGGCCCTGGTGAATATCATGCTGGCCGGTCAGGTCCCGGACGGCATCAAGGACGTCCTGTATGGAGCCAACCTTTGTGCCTTAACAAAAAAAGACGGCGGCATCCGTCCCATTGCAGTTGGCACCACTCTCCGACGTCTTGCCGCCAAGATCGCCTGCCGCTCCATCCTTTTGAAGCTTACCCCAGAACTTCAACCTGTCCAACTGGGGTTTGGCTCCAAAAGTGGATGTGAAGCCGCCGTGCACGCCGTGCGAACATTCCTCGAGCATAAGGCAGGAGAGGTCCTGCTTAAGGTGGATGTTTGCAACGCTTTCAATTCCGTAGACAGGGGCGCCTTGTTGATTCAAATAAAAAACAAAATTCCTCTGGTATATAAGTTTCTTTGGCATTGTTATAGTTCTCCTTCCAAATTATTATACAAAAACGAAGTTCTGGCTTCTTCTGTAGGTTGTCAACAAGGCGACCCGCTCGGCCCAGCAATTTTCAGCCTCGCTATACATCCCATCATTAAGGATCTAAATTCAAAATTAAACGTATGGTATTTAGATGACGGGACCCTCGGCGGAGAAGCGATTTCAGTTCTCGAAGATTTAAAAAAAATTAACACCGACATGAAAAAAATTGGCCTATCGCTTAATTTTTCCAAGTGCGAACTTTTTATTACCGATTCCTTGCCAGACAAGGAAAATACAATCGACCTTTTTAGGCAACTCGCCCCGGGTATCAAAATTATAAACAAAGAATCGCTTCACCTCCTTGGTTGTCCCGTCTTAGATCAATCATTTGAAAACTTTGTCGACGCAAAAATACAAAATTTCAAAGCAACATCGCATCGTTTGGCCAAAATTAATCTTCATTCAGCCTATACAATCATTAAGCATTGTCTTTTTGTCCCAAAATTTACATATATACTTCGCGGAACCCATTTTTGGAAATACCCCTCTTTGATTTCAAAATTAGATACATTAGTCGTAGAAACACTCACTTCAGTCTTCAATATTCCTTTTGACGATAGATCTTGGACCCAGGCTAGCCTACCCATTAGGTTCGGCGGCCTTGGTATCCGCAAAATTTCTTGTGTTGCTCTACCAGCTTTCTTGTCCTCGGTGCATGGTGCTCAAAGCCTTATAGCGAAAATATTAGATCCTTCCATTGGATCTATGGAGGCTGCACACTGTTCCGAGGCCAAGAACGTTTGGTCCATAACCTGTCCCGACACGGACCCGCCTGCCAATCACTGCTCGCAGAGGCAATGGGACGAGCCGCTCTGTCAACTAGTACGGAAAAACCTTTTAGATACGTCAACTAGTTCGGCAGACCGTGCTCGTCTCCTTGCGACTGCGGAATGGGAATCGGGTCTGTGGCTGCAGGCGCTACCCTCTCCAAACATAGGGACTTTCCTAGATAACACCACCTTCCGCCTGGCAGCTAGCTTACGTTTGGGGGCATCAACTAATCAGCCACATCGCTGTCAATGCGGCGCCATGGTGGACATACTGGGTCACCATGGCCTCTCATGTATCCGGAGCGCTGGTAGGATCTCCCGCCACGCCAGCATTAATGACATCATCCGTCGGGCCCTTGTCAGTGTGGGAGTGCCGGCAGTCCTCGAGCCCAGCGGGCTGGCCAGGGACGACGGCATGAGGCCTGATGGAATGTCGCTGGTGCCTTGGGGCATGGGTCGGCCGCTAGTTTGGGATGCTACTTGTGTTGATACCCTGGCACCGTCCCATGTTCCAAGCACCAACGTCACCGCTGGCGCTGCGGCATCCTCGGCTGAAAGCCTCAAACGCCGCAAATATGCCGCCCTAGGAACTAGCTACATGTTTGCGGCGTTTGGCGTTGAAACCTTGGGGCCATGGGGGCCAAGTGCGCGTCGGCTATACAAAGATTTGTCGACGCGCCTAATAGAGGCCTCGGGCGACCAGAGGGCTGGCCACTATTTCGCACAGCGAATAAGTATCGCTATACAGCGAGGAAATACGGCCAGCCTTCTGGGCACCTTGCCCATTGACGGCGATTTAGGCCAAATTTTCTATTTATACTTTAAGTTTTTATTATGTTTGTTATTGTTTTTTAACCTGTTGTACTTAAGGAATAAATGACCGTTTTAAAGAAAGAAAGAAAGAAAGAAAATACATTTATTTACAACATCACAAGACACAATATTATACAAAACAAAAAGGCAATACTAAAGCTAAAGATAGAATGTGTCATTGCGGTTGCAAATCGGACACTGGCTCAGCATAATGCTGAGGCGTTTAAAGTACCCCAGCGCTGATTTTCAGCCAGTACCGTTGGTGACACCCGGATCGCTGTTTAGATAGATAAATAAATAAATAAACTGCACACTAATAGCTACATACATAAGACTAGGTACATGCGTAAATAAATAATTTGTAAATTGTAAAAGCAAATAATAATAAGAAAATTTCTTGAACATAATTAGTATATCTCACTTGCCAAGTATACAACCCTGCGCGGACTAAAACGAAAAATGAAATAACCAAGACAATAAAAATAATTACGAGTAAAAAAAAAAAAAAATAGATACCTAGCAAAACCATAGACAATAAAGATAATGATGATAGACAGAAAACTGAATCATGACGCTAATATACAGGTACTGTAGAGTTAACTCCATTCCAAACAACAAAGATATTGCACACGTATCAAACAATGCAAATAAGTTTGTCTAAACAAACCTTTGTGCCGTAGGTATTTCTCTGGAATTGAGGAGGCAAATGCTAGCCTCGTGTTGAAGTAGGTCAACCCAGCAGTTGCACATGAAACTGCGTCACAAGATACACTACTGCAGTACAGTAATGGTTACGAATAGCGCATTAAAGCATTGATGAACTAGGTACACATTTCGTAAACGCTTCCTTGCTTAACCATATGTCAACAACCTAGTGACCCGCTTTGCTCAAGAATTATTGGTATCCACGACAAAAAAGTTATAGGTTCAGTGTTATAGTAAAATGTCATGTGTTTTCTCATAAGTACCTATAGTCTTATGCTACCACTACACTAAGACTACTATGAGGAACTTATGATTTTATATGTTTCCAAATACAGACTAGAGATAAGATCCTTGTGAAATCCGTAAATCTGTTTAGTGCATGCAAACGTAAGTAACAATAGCAGTTTATTGGTATAAGTGTATGGTCCTAACATAGGCATGGGTTATTATTCCAAAGGTGTGGCTCTTGGGTAAGGCTGGCTGCGGTTACTTGTTGTATGGCGATGCCAATACGTTGGTCGAAGAAAGAGCCAAGCCCTATTGTCATGTGTGGATCGGACTAGCTCCCTGTCGGACTGCTTCCCGTTTTATTCCATATTTTTTTAAGCGATATTAGCATTTATTCGTGGCAGCAGCATGGAATAAAAAACAAAACAAGAGTAAAAAAATGCACATAATCGCCTCCTAGATCAAAATAGGATCAACTCAAAATAATGTACCATTTGAATTTAGACTTCAGTCAATTTCTGGAAGGTCTAAATTAAAGTGGTATATTATTTTGAGTTGACGCTCTTTTGATCTAGGTGTGCGTATCACGAATTACTCCCAAATTAGCCAACTGCCGGTGTCTTGCGAACGGCGCTAAACTTCCTTTATGCATATAGGTTTTTAGATTAAAGTTAATTTAGGTTTTTTTTTTCAAAACGATTCTTTAATTCGTTTATATTTTGTATGTAAATAAAGTTTAACTCAGGTGCGGCACATGTACCTACTGTTGCCAATACAGCTGCTACAGAAACAAAGTCGTGTTTCGTTTTCTCAAGGAACAACATTGTCTTTAAGACTCGAGAGAGCTGAATTGGTAAAATTAGGTATTCAAATATGTGTAGTACCCTTAAACATGTACGCTTTGTGAGCTTGCTTTTGGTTTGACTTAATAAGTGGGCGTTATTTCCAAGTTGTTCGTGTTATTTAGATAAACCTTGTTCTGGCGCTATGAGGGCGGAATTTTCTACCATTTCTACCAACTAGGTATCTCATCATCATCTTCCCAGCCTATATACGTCCCATTGCAGGGCACAGGTCTCTTCCCACCCATTCCCACCCATTCACCCACCATTGGATTTCTTCTTATGCGTGTGCGGGGTTCCTCACGGTCTTTTCCCTTACTACGGTACGTAACATCTGCCTAGAGAAATATTTCTCTATTGTAGCTTAAATAGCGGTATAAGCGGTATAAGCGGTACGTACAGTCAAGGGCAAAAATATGTATACACTTTAGTACCTTGCCACTTTAACCACTGTGACAGTTCATATATGGCAGTTCAAATATGACGAAAATAGACAAGGTACTAAAGTGAATACATATTTTTGCCCTTGACTGTACAATACATCTGTGAAAACTAATTCAAATAAATAAATAAATAAATAAATAAATTCATAATTTTATAAATTCATTATAAAACATTTAACTATTCCTCCGCCGTGTATATTTTACGTGGGCAAGCGTACCTGTGAATGTGTTAATGGCTCATTAGCCAATAAAAGCGCCGTGCTCTTTGTGTGCGTAATACGTAGGTACTCGTAAGTATCTATTAAGTCAGGCGCCGCATGCGTCCACGCATTGGTTTATCTCTTTTTTTGAATTACCACTTAAAATGTAAGCACGAATCGAATTGTCTCAGTATAAATGCATTAGTGATTAATCTTTACTTTGTTTCATACAGTTTTATTGTCGTAGACACGTTTTGTGATTAATTTATCCTATTACGTGTTCATTGTGGTGGTGTTCAAAAAAGATACAAAAACAATAGCCTTCGACTATTCATGAGCTTATCAATGTGCCTCCTCAGTATTTTTTGTATCAATTCTTTGTTGTTAGGTATTCACAGCCACATTAGTTTAATGAATGATATGAATGGTATTAAGCCCGAACCCGTGGTGGCCTATTGGTTTGACCTATGGCCTCTCAAGCGGAGGATCGTGGGTTCGAGCTCGGGTTCGCGCCTCTGATTTTTTCGGAATTTAAGTACGTGAGAAATTACATTTGAACCATGAGCTTTACGGTGAAGGAAAACATCGTAACCTGCACACAACTGCAATACAATGGCGTGTGTGAAGTTCCCAAGCCGCACTGTATCGGCGTGCCAAGCCCTCAAATGTTGGGTTGGGGGAGCCTGTGCTCTGCTCAGGCACGTGAACAGGCTAAGATGATGATGATACATAGATAATATAGGTCTTCCTAAAGAATTCCAGTCTCAACGAGGATCGGCCCCAACGTATCAGTCCCCTATGAACAATGTGCCCCGCCCATGATCCCTTCCTGTATTCCTGTATTCCAGTAAGTTACATTGAGCAAAATCGTTTAATCAATAAGACTAATATGATACATAGATGTATGATAAATTTAAAACGAGCACAATAACTCATTCGTTCACTCATTTGGGCGTCCAGAACTTTTTTTCTTAAAGATGTAGAAGACATATTCGACCTCCAAGAAAAACTTCTCAAGAATTACGATACGAACAAGAGCTGTCTATTCATAATTTTACTGCCGATCCCATTTGAGATAGTACTCGAATTAGGAATGAGACCATAAATTTGTTTCGGGGCAGTGCCTTGAAAGCTATCAAGTGTATTTATTACTCAGATAATGTAATAGGTAGCAGAATACTTAGAGTCAACACGGCTCCAATACATCGTGGAGATTAATGCTAGATTACAAAACGTTTGACTCTTATCTAGGTCTTAAGTTCTACATCGGATAGAAAAGGCTGGGACTCAGGAGGATATCCGAAGCTTTATCGGATGTTTAATGCTGGGTATGTTAAAAATTACCGTCAATGCCTTGTGCGTCTTCGTCTGCCTTAGCATCCCTTTTAGATGCGTTTGGAATAACTATAAATTAAAAAAATTAAAAACCCCAACACAAGTCTAAGAGCCCTTCCACAGCATACAAAAGAGCTGATAACTTTGAAACGACTGGTCCAATTTTGATGAAACATGTCTAAAAACCACCGCCCAAAAACTTGTTTTCAAATAAAAAAAACCGTATCCAAATTGGTTCACTCGTTTAAGAGTTATGATGACACAGACAGACACACACATAGCGGTCAAACTTATAACACCCCTCTTTTTGTGTCGGGGGTTAAAAATTAAGAGCAGGCTGCTTCTTGTCTAACGCAGGTGGAACTACAATAGTTTTCTCCACTTCTTTCTGTCACGCGGTATAGGATGAGGTTAGAAAGAGATGGGGAATGCGGTCGCAAACGCCCGTGTGTAAGAGCTCGTTCCCACTACGCCGTGTGTCGGATTCCGATTTTAATCGGGTGTCGGCGCCTCTGTTCACACTAGTCGGCTGTCGGCCACGACCGCACAGTCCCACGATCGCACAGTCATTTCGAGTCTTCTGTACACGATTTCCGGACGAGGGCTGACAAAACACACGATACTTTTTGTCGGATCCGACACAAAATCGCTGTCGGACGAGTGTGAATAGCTTCATATAAAATGTTCTGCCACTGGAACGCCCCATTAAAAAACGGACCGACACACGACATAGTGGGAACGATCTCTTAGACAACGGCCTCAGACCTTGGGCATCGGTTAATGATATCCCGCACAAATATTACCATTGCCTGATCATAATATCGTTCTTTTCAGCGGCAACGTGTAAAGAATCTGAAGGGTCTTCTTGAGGATCTAATCATCATCATTTCAGCCGATAGACGTCCACTGCTGAAAATAAGCCTCCCCCAAGGCTCGCCAAACAGATCGGTCCCGTGCCAACCGCATCCAACGCGATCCCGCAACCTCATGTGGATCTTACGGTCGATTGGAATTTTTCTGCATGCATGCAACCGCCATGGCGACATTTTTTTTAACAGTATTATTCTGGCCATTGTGAGAAATGAATTGTATTGAGTGGCGATCGCATAAATTGAAAACGCTTTATGCAAGCAGCATGGACAAGGGCTTAGAATATAGAATTTTGCCCAGCAGTGAATTTTGAAAGTATTATTTTAGCTGAAGATGCAGTAAAAGCGAATGAGCTGCAGACGACCGATCAACAGTCCATTGACTATCAAACTCACATTATATTTTAGTACAGTTGACTTCGCATACAAAATGCAACGACAATTGAATTCAGCCGTCGCTTGGAACAAAGCCAGGGGGATAAACTAGTGCTTTGTCAACGGGAGTTATCTGGTAATTCGTTGAACAGCAACAGTTAGGGTTTGCTTGTGTTAATTTAAATGTTCTTCACATTGATAATATATGACCGTAAGGCCGGAGGGATAAAAAATGATTAATCGTGATCCAGTATGTGGATACCGGAATAAAATTCCAGGTACAAATTTCATTCAAATCTGACAGCAATACGACACTAAAAGAGTATCCGCAACATGGTTCGTCAAAAATGATTGGTTAGGATACTATTAACCTACCTAATCATATGTATATCGTATATCTGTCATAATTATGGCAATTCCACAGGCAAAGTTATTGGCTACCAGGAGCCACTTCTGGTCGTTAGAAGTTCTACTAAAGTATCATTCCCAAAGGTATTATGACTAACCTGTAAACAAGCAAAAAAGAACTTAATGTGTATCAAGTAAGCGTCTCTATTTGGCTGTTTGTGTAAAAGCTAATAACATTTTTTGATGTAAACAGGAACGTATAACTCCGAAAGCAGTACTTTTGGAATGGTATTGTAAATTCATTTTAATATTTATTGTTTCCGATTACGAATCGAACTTCTCAACCCGAATGAACCACTTTGCATATTTATTAGAATACAATCTATGTGTGGTAGGAAAGTTTATTTCGAAGTGTTTATTTACTTACAAAAGCAACTATGGTGTGGCGCTGAGATAAGAGAAACATGAACTACATATATGACAATGTTTATCATATTTTACTGTTAATTTTAACCGATGCCCTGTCAATTTAGACTCGACCTGGGCACCTGTACCTCTACCATGAGTTTACAGTGACCGTACTCGATAGCGACTGCGTAAATGATTTGTAGGGAGACTCCATACAAATCATTTACGCAGTCGCTATCGAGTACCGTCACTGTAAACTCATGGTAGTGGTAATGATATCATTAACCAATATAAGCCACCTACCTATATAAGTCTCGGTCATTTTCCTAAATCATAGTCTTCAAATCTGTCTCAATGTTCATTGAATCTCAGCCACTCGTGCCTTTAGCTCGAGGGCTGTGATTGAATCTCAGATACTCGTGTCTCAAGCTCGAGGACTGTGATTGAATCTCAGCCACTCGTGCGTTTAGCTCGAGGACTGTGATTGAATCTCAGCCACTCGTGCCTTTAGCTCGAGGGCTGTGATTGAATCTCAGCCACTCGTGCCTATATCTCGAACACTGTGATTAAATCTCAGCTACTCGTGCCTCTAGCTCGAGGACTGTGATTGAATATCAGCTACTCGTGCTTCTAGTTCGAAGACTGTGATTGAAACTCAGATACTCGTGTCTCAAGCTCGAGGACTGTGATTGAATCTCAGCCACTCGTGCCTTTAGCTCGAGGGCTGTGATTGAATCTCAGCCACTCGTGCCTATATCTCGAGGACTGTGATTAAATCTCAGCTACTCGTGCCTCTAGCTCGAGGACTGTGATTGAATATCAGCCACTCGTACTTCTAGCTCGAAGTCTGTGATTGAAACTCAGCCACTTGTGCCTTTAGCTCGAGAACTGCGATTAGATCTCAGCCATAACCCTAGGGTTTGGGCTGATCATTAATAAGTCAGTAAGTCCGTCAGTCAGTCAATCAGTCAGAACTTATTTTTTCATCTTCTTCTAATACTTATATAAAAATCTCGTGTCACGGTGTTTGTTATCGAACTCCTCCGAAACGGCTTGACCTATTTTTATGAAACTTTTTCCTGAGTTTGGTAGGTCTGAAAATAGGTCGTAGGCTATTTTTTATACCCCTATTCTTCGCGGACGGAGTCGCAGGCAACATCTAGTAGGTATTTAAATATTAACTTCAAAGTCTAACCTAACCTGTCTAGTAAGTACATCAGTTTCAAACGATTCACGCGTCCGAACAGTAAGAAACCAAAACAAATGCAATTTAAGCGAAACCCTTTTTTACGTTTTGCCTTGCATTCCTGCACAAAGCGATCCAGTGACCGTTTATACTGTTCCTTTATCTATTCCACAGCTTTATAACCATACCAATAAGGTCACGTTTCGTGTGCGGCAAACCGGCAAACAGTAGCAGCGGGCGGAAGCAATACGGTTTAATGCCCCGGGGAAAAACGTCACTATTGATTTTTTAAAGTGAAGAGTATTAATATGGGTGAGCTAGTTTTTACGATTAGCTTTTGATTATTCTATTTGAATGCAAGTGCGAGTCGGACTCGTACATGAAGGGTTCCGTACCTCCGTACAATGTTATAAAAATAGTTTAGTAAAAAAATTACAAAGATCGAGTTAAAAACGCTGGTATAATAAACACGTACATCTTTAATGACGACCCCCTTTAATTTTTAACCCTATTTTAATTTTTATTATTTGTTGTTATAGTATCATAGTAATACATCATCATCATCATCCCAGCCTATATACGTTCCACTGCAGGGTACAGGCTTCCTCTCAGAATGAGATGGCTATAGTAATAAATAATCGGTGAAAAATTCATGTGTTACGGCTCAAGAGACAGACGTGACCGACGGACGGACGGACAGACAGCGGACTTTCAGTAATAGGGTAATAGGTACGTGTCCTAAGTAGAGAAAGAACAGCCAAAGGGCAAGTTATTAATCATCGAGTTCATTGTAAACAGTTTATGTATAACACCTGGTTTTTCCAAACGCTCTGGTCACTACGAGCATGAAAAAATCCTCAATTTAACAAAAACTTCTTAGTTACATGAGTACGCCGTCGGTTACTCACGATTTGAACCTGGGGTCCAATTTTAGAAACCACATAGGTACTTGACAATATAGGTGATGTTACTGTGCTAAATTTTTATTACGAGTAAGTAAGTAGTAAGTAAGTAAGTAACTTTATTTTGCATAAAATGTGGTGTATAAAAAGGTCTTTCACATGAAAGTAAAAAGTTAGTTTTAATTAATCTTGTCAGATGGTCGAAAAATTAGAATTAGAGCTTTGATTTTGTACCGGATAACCTAGTTGTTAGAGAACCTGACTACGAAGCTTGAGGTCCCGGGTTTGATTCCCGGTCGGGGCAGATATTTGTGTGAAAAATACGAATGTTTGTGCTAGAGTCTTATATCTATGTTTAATATTATGTATTTATATACATATATAAGTATGTTTATCCGTTGTCTAGGTACTCATAATACTTTGCTTAGTTTGGGACTAGGTGTCAATAACCCCGTGATTTATTATTATTATTTATTCACAAATTGAGATATGGATGTATAGGAAAAATTCGTGTCTAGACTGCTGACCAGTGGTGGTGTAGGGAATGGCACACGGCACGGAATGCTGAGGGCCTGGATTCGAGTCGCAGCGCTGGTCTTTTTCCTGTTTTTTTTTTCTGTGCATCCATATTTCAGTTTGTATTTAGTATGAAATATTTATTCACCAGTTTCAAAGTTCATTTTACAATGCATATGCTCGGAAAGTGCCTCTTGACGCGAGTCAACATATCTATAGAAAGTTAGTCATCCCAGCACACTTTCGCAAGTGTGAAAAAAATTGTATGGATTTTACTTTCCACACGCGTGCGGAAAAGTAACTTTTTAAATTGCCAATTCTCAAAAAGTTGTGTCCAAACTAGTGTTTAAAAAATAGGACTAGAGAGTTGTGTCTTCATAATTCAGCATTACACAAATAAGAAAATGTTTGATGCAACCAAATGAATATTTACTGATAAAATAATAAAACAGATTGTTTTAATATTAAAACACACAAATTTTAATTTCGTCAAAAGTTTTGAAATAAAAAATTTAGTACTGAAATAATTCCTTGAGTCCATTGCGGACCGTAAGACATCTGCGCTTTCAGTGCGCGCGCATGGCGTAACACGAACCAATCATGTTTACCCTTTCGCGCCTGTCAACCAATGAGCTTTCAATGTGCGCGCATGGCGTAACACGAACCAATCACGGTTACCCATTCGCGCCTGTCAACCAATGAGTTTTCAGTGCGCGCGCATGACGTAACACGAACCAATCATGGTTCGTTCCGTTCGCGCCTGTCATGAAAACCCGCCACAGTAATGTTCATGAATTCAGTCCGGAGAATTAATTTAAGTTAAGTAAATTAAAATGGAGAGTTCAAGTGATGAATTTACATAGGACTTAACGCCGCCTGACGTCCTAGACCAAGCACAAAATTAAATGTGATAGCCTCCTGCTGACTAAACCGATGCTGAAATATGTAAACATCTACGAGACTTTACCTCAATGAAAGGTAAATAAGAACGCAACATCTTTTTCCGAAAATGTTTATGAGCGCGCGCAGACAGAGAGCGGTCTGGAGTTCCGAGTTCAGAGTTCTGCGTTCTTTCGAATGTACTGAGTCTCTTACGATAACGCACACAGCAGGCGACTGGAACTCTCGAGCGATGAAAACACAGAACTTTGAACGCGGAACTCGGTACTCCAGACCGCTCTCTGTCTGCGCGCGCTCTTAGCCCCAATTTTTTTCCTCGCTTAATGCATTGTAAAATGTTGTATGATATACGTGTCGAAAGTAGGAAATTCCCAACTCATGCCGGCTAAACCAAACTCGCTTCGCTCGTTTGTTTAGATCTCCGACATTCGTTGGGAATAGCCTACTTTCCGCACTTGTATCATAAATAACTATTAGAATGCTGTAGTCGAAATCGAGTCTTTAATAGAAAAAGCGCGCGGCGCTCGGCGGAACCCTGTCGCAGGGAGCCTCTGCTGTCCTTAACAAGATTAATGAACTAAAACAATTACTTTGCTCACCCGCGACCTTACAATAGTTACGTTTATGCAAGAAATGTGCGTTCATGCAGTTCCTCCACCTCCACACTGTACGAACACACACAAATTACATAAACCCAACCATCACCACCACCAAGCTACACTGACGCGTTTCGAACTCAACCAGAGCTCATCTTCAGAATCGGCATGCGTAGCCGTACAGGCACGTTTATATCATAAATTAACTAAACAGCATCGTTTAGCTGTTCAAAACATTTGGTTCAATCAACAATGTAAAGTATCTTCTCCTTTACTGCGGCTTGGGTCGAATTTGAACAGTTAGTATTAATAAAACATGCCTTACTTATAAATAAACAAAAATTCAAGGTAGTTTTATAATATGTCAATAAAAGTTAATTTTTGTGGGGTAGTTTGAGAATAAGAAAAATAAAGTGGGTACTTGAGAAGTTACAGTGACAAGTTAAAACATTTGTTTTGGTTTGTTAGTTTAACATTTGGTAGCATAGCATACGGTTGTGGTAACTCTGAAGATGAGCTCTGGTTGAGTTCGAAACGCGTCAGTGTAGCTTGGTGGTGGTGATGGTTGGGTTTATGTGATTTGTGTGCGTTCGTACAGTGTGGAGGTGGAGGAACTGCATGAACGCACATTTCTTGCATAAACGTAACCATTGTAAGGTCGCGGGTGAGCAAAGTAATTGTTTTAGTTCATTAATATGGACCTCAGCAAAGTAACGCCTGATTCAATAAATTACTTAACAAGATTGTTTTTAATAAGTGCGGCGAATACTGACTGCGACAGGGTTCCGCGGAGGATCGCGCACGAGCTTGTCGGACTATATCAGAGAGTCGTGGGTCTCTTGAGTCATTCGAAATTTATGTGCGAAATTACATGTGAAAAAAACTATTGACCTTGTACGCAAAATAGGCGCGTAAAAGACGTCGAGTTGCGGAAACTAGCCCGTTATTACCTATTTACTATTGAGCTTTACGGTAAAGGCAAACATCGTCATCATCGTGAGGAAATCTACACACGCCTGAGAAGAAATTCAATGGTGTGTGTAAAAGTCCCAATCCACAATGGTCCCGCACGAAAACTAAGGCCCAGGCGCTCTCATTCTGAGAGGTCTGTGCCATGCAGTGGTACGGTGTTTAGGCTGGGATGATGAATAGAAAAAACAGACAAATCTTTGCTAAACATGATGTGTTTTCATGCAGTTTTCACTTTCACAAAAGTCAAACTATGTATGTACTAGGGGCGTTCAATAAAAAGTGAGAATGAGTATGTTAGAAACAACTTATACTAAATGTCATTTTATTTTTCGACATAGTCACCTTTTAGCATAATACACTTAGTATATCTTTTTTCTAAACTTAAAATTCCATTTTTAAAAAAGGTCTCATCTTGAGTACTTAAAAAATCTTGTACTGCAGCGACTACCGCGTCGTCGTCTTCAAATTTCTGGCCTCTCAGGTATTGTTTCAATCTCGGAAATAGGTAGAAATCACTGGGAGCGAGATCTGGTGAATACGGA
The DNA here is from genome assembly GCA_947859365.1 of Archips crataeganus. Classification (NCBI taxonomy): domain Eukaryota; kingdom Metazoa; phylum Arthropoda; class Insecta; order Lepidoptera; family Tortricidae; genus Archips; species Archips crataeganus. The sequence continues at coordinate 17,548,305 of OX402059.1, read as the reverse complement.
GGATGCTTAAGGATATCGAACCCAGCATCACGAATTGCAGCCATTGCAACGGCGGACTTGTGTGCCGGGGCATTGCCCTGATGGAACAGCACAACTTTCGAGAGTTTACCTCGCCGTTTTTCGCGGATCTCATTGCGCAATGTTGCTATTTTTTTGGCGTATAAAGTGCTCGTAATAGTGGCTCCATGCTCGAGATACTCAATCATTAATACCCCTTTACCATCCCAAACAACAGAGCCCATGACCTTACCGGCAGATGGGCTCACCTTGAATTTCTTCGGAGTTGGAGATGATGGCCTTTTCCATGTCATAGACTGCAGTTTCGTTTCAGGGTCGTTATGATGGAGCCATGTTTCGTCCATTGTTATAAATCGCGCCAAAAAAAGTTCCCGGTCTTGCTGCATCAGGTTCAAAGCTTCTTGACAAATCTCTAGTCTAGTTTGTTTTTGCGTGTCAGTAAGCATTCTTGGTACCCAACGCGCAGATACCTTTTACATACCCAAGCGTTCATGTAAAATATTATGCACGCTCCCCGTTGAAATCTTTACATTTTCAGCAATAAAACGAACTGTGACACGACGATCCGCCAAAACTGAGTTTTTGACTTTTTTCACAATTTCTTCAGTTACTGCTGTAGTAGGGCGTCCGGAGCGGGGGTCGTCCATTGTCGATGTTCTTCCACGTCTAAATTCGGCGCACCAACGTGCGACTGTCGAATACGGAGGAGCATTAGGCCCTAAAGTGTCCCGCAAATCCAAATTGACTTGGTCCGTAGAAAAATTTTTCAAATACAAGTATTTGATAACGGCGCGCAGTTCAATTTTCTCCATTTTCGCTAACGTACTCAATAGCATTGCAAAGAAATTACCGTATATTTTTTTAAACAAAAGACAGTTAGTTTTTTTTCATAACAATCAGCTAGATAGATTAGCTTTACCGGCCAGTATTTAAATTCGTAATATTAAAAGAGTTTGCATCTCATTCTCACTTTATATTGAACGCCCCTCGTATGACAATAGATCTTATGGCGTTTCAACTCTGGAATGAATTCATTGTTAAAGCTATACAGAGCACACAATCGTTTCCAACAAAACAAATGACGTGCCCCGACGTTATTTTTTAAGCACAGTCATAATCGAAAGAAAATCTTTCCAGATAAAACATCACTTAATTTCACAGGAAAATTGGTTCACACGTCACGTCAATCGGAGAGGTTGGGTAGTGCAATGTACCTATGTCAACTCTAGAATCGCGGCTATACTATTACACTATATGAGTAGGTACAGTTAAGTGTGTTACAATATCGTTATATGACGGCATTTTATCGTGATTTTTATCGACCTGGCTGCCCGCCGTCTGCAGTAAACTTTAACTGCACGACTCGTTTCGTTTCATACGATTCGTGAAAAATTCAAATGCTTTAAATTAGTTTAAATTAATTGTTAAGTTTTATAGGTAGATACATTGTGTTTTATAACCCAGTGTAGACATTTCAGCAGTGCCGTTTTTCCCATAAGGACACACGGGGGCCATGCTTAAGGTTCCCACTCTCAGGATGCCTTTTCACCAATGTGCTATGCTGCCAGGATGTGAAAGCTCTACAAAACTATCGTGTATCGCACAATGCGAGATATAAAAGAACTTTTTCCTTCCACTATGGCACGTCGAATTTGAATGACAAACGCGCGCCTACTGAAGGTACTCTGCTCTGCAGACAGCCACTCGCGACTTCCAGATAACGCATCCAGAGCACGCATCTTCTGTATAGATAAAAGGCAACCGTTACTAGTCAGTCACCAGACGTAGTAGTTAGTTATCAGTCGATCTTATCTAACAACGCACAGCTCAAACCACTGAAAGGATTGTGCTGAAATTTGGCAAACCGATAGCTATTATGACGTAGGCATCCGCTATGAAGGGCATTTACGAAATTCCCACGGGATAGAGAATAAATGGGATTTATATTTTCGCTTCAAAATGGCCCTATCTCTGCTATTATAATTATTACAGACTTGTATGTATGTATGTAAAACTCTTCATTGTACATAAAACATGAAAATAACTTCAAATCTGTCATGCAAGTAGGTGATTAGATTATATAGCAGTAAAAACTAATTTCAGGATATTCGGAAAATACCACGGGATAAGGACAAAACGGAATTTGTATATTCAATTCAATGGGACAGTATCTCAGTAACCATTCCTTTATGATCATAGAGGTGCTGTGTGGACAAATGAATATATGATTGGTGTACTTATATCAAACGTATCTATAGCAACGTGAGGTAGCACATATCTGGTGAAAAAACACCCTTAAAGTGGCCCAAAAAGTCCGATATACTCGTAATAGCATACACGAAAATAATGATATTTTATCGTCAATGGAATTTATTTTTTTTCGTTCCAACCGGGTCCATATTCGTACTCGTAGGTGGCCAAGGATGTAGAGACCTTGACCTAAAACGGTTATGTATTCCAGTCCTATGTTTGTTACCAGTATGAAAATGATACTTCAGTTTTGAATATTTAATTTGGGTTTCTAATTATGAAATGGTTAAAGAAACATCAAAGCATATTTCGACTAAGTATTAAGCCCACTTAGTAATTTCAAAAATTCTTGGAAGCGTTAGTTTAAACCAGGTTCAACAACTAAATCTAGACTTTATTTCCAGCATCAGACCATTACTAGTTAAATCAGTAGGTACCAAAATGTCGACATAGACAAACTTCCATCCAATGTAAGTCTTTTCAAAATTGTCATTTTTATCTTGAAACAAATCTTGGGTACCCGTTTCAATATTAAATGCGAATCAGTTAAATTTTATAGGGTCACTAAACACGTTCAATCAACAATTATTACTGCAAAGAGTCGTAACAACCTTGACACGCATCACTAGAGCGATTGCATTAGAACCGCCGACAAATTTAACGAAGAACAATTAACAGATACCTAATAATTCACCGTTCGAACAGAAAACGCCGACAAAGAGATTACCTCCTCCGTATCGGAAACAGCCATATTCGACCATTAAAAACCCACCAAAATACCTTTACATTACAAACGCGTGCCCACCAAACTTTAAACTTTATGCTCGAACGTATAAGGCACAAGTTATGCGCGAACAAAGTTACGACGGCGTTATGTTTTCAATAGTACGAACAACAATTTGTCATGACGCTACATAGCTGCAGGGTAAAGTTAACCTTTTGATAGAATATTGAAGATTCCCAATTAGGCTGAGTTTGTAAACATGGTGGTAATTTATTGGTCGTCTAGTTGCTGGAACAATGCGATATCGTCATTGTTTACCGGCAGGTCTTGAGTTTTAATGAACGTATGAAGGGTACGCGATGCTAGTTAGCAATTTAAGTTTGGCGTCCATTGTCTACTTGGTGCGCGTTTCGTACTGTACCTGTTAAAGTTTTGAATGTGTATTTCAGAGGAGAAACTCAAATTTAACATAATGAATATTTGAAATACTGCTTTACTACATAGTATAAAACAAAGTCGCTTCCCGCTGTCTGTCTGTCCCTATGTATGCTTAGATCTTTAAAACTACGCAACGGCTTTTGATGCGGTTTTTTTAAATTCTCAGAAACGGCTTAACCTAGAAGGATGCGGTTTTCACTGATATGTTGGTATTTTCTTGGATTAACCTTTAGTGTTTGTTTTATTTGAATCGGTTCACAAATAAGAAAGATACGTCTATTTTAAGAATTTATCGAACAGGTTTTTTTGTTTGAACGCGCTAATCTCAGGAACTACTGCTCCGATTTGAAAACACATTTATCGAGGAAGGTTATAGGTTATATATCATCACGCTAACACCAATAGGAGCGGAGCGGAGCGGAAGAATGTTTCAAAATCGGGGGTTTTTGAAGTAAAACTTCTATAGGCACGCTTGACTTGTGGTGAGTGTGAACGCGGGTGTGCGGGTGTTCGGTGGGGGGGTGGGGTTGGGAGGGGAGTGCGGGGGGGAGGGGTTGCGGGGGGGCCAATTTTTTTTATATCAAGGACCCATAATTGATGAAAAAGCAAATTGGATAAAAAATAAGCTGCCCAAATTACTAATTCCACGCAGACGGAGTCGCGGGCAACAGCTAGCATGATATAGTATTTAGTATTAGCATTGCACCCGTGCAAAGCCGGGGCGGGTCGCTAGTATATTATAAATGCGAAAATTTAATGTGTTTACAAATTTTTGACAACAAAAGAACTGGACGGCTTTACATGAAATTTGGTGTGTAAATAGCTGAATGTCCGAAATAAGTAAAAGTAGGCCATCCTTACTTAGTTTGATATGCAACTCGAATCAATATGTTGACACTATTACTAAGTCAACCTTTACTACAGTGAGTATAGATTGTTGCTAAGAACAATGATATCTATCGGTCAGTAAAGTAAACATCCGCTAAAAAACCGGTAATTTAACCCTTAAGGTCCTTCAGATGTAAACAGTTGTTTAGTCGCTCGGTTATGCAACTCGAACCAATAAGTTGACACCGTAAGGTCAAACTCTCGTGTCGTGCGCTCCTCCTGACAGTGCCTGCCTTACGTAGTTAGTTATTCAACTCGAACCAATAAGTTGACACAGTTGGGCTAGCTGAAAGTGCGATAAGCATAGAGTTTTACTGGGACAATATACCTAGTAAACTTTGGCCAAAACACCGGCCATATAACCCTAAGGGCTCGTACCATTGCCAGACTAACGTTGAGTCAGTTATGCAACTTGAACCACTAAGCTGACAGCACTGGGTCTAGGGGCGTAGCTAGGGTGGGGCACGCAGCGCACATGCCCTGGGCGCCATCAGGGGGGAGGGGGCGCCAAAAAGCGAAATTTACTAACTACCTCTTTAAAAAAATACAATCCAAATTCGCAAATACAGCGAAGTAAAACCCTTCGAAGATCACTTCATTTAAACTGCACAGTTCTTCCAGAACAGATTGCGATTGCGGGTGTTGTGTAACATCCTAGGAAATCCTAAGAAAACAAAATAGGTAGGTATCTGTCTTCTCAATAATTTACAAAGGGGCGCATTTTGGATACGTGCTCTGGGCGCCGCCGCGTTACGTAGCTACGCCCTGGATTGGGTGTACTTCAACTACGTTAAATGTAGATTCTTGCCGAGAACACTGACACCAATTGGTCAATAAAGAAAGAATCGGCTAAAACACTGAGTAGCTTAAACCTTATGATCATCATATTGTAAGCAGTCTAACTTAGGCAGTTATGCAACTCGAACCAATAAGTGGCGGCATTGGGTCAACCTCAACTACGTTAAGCATAGATTCTTGCTGAGAACAAAGAGTTTTACATACATACATACAACGTTAATAACGTAAACATCGCCTAAAACACCGGTACCTAGCTTAACACTTTTACGTTCCTCATATTGTAAGTAGCTTAACTTAGTCAGTTATGCAACTCGAAGCAATAAGTTGGCAACGTTGGGTCAACCAGCAACTTCAAGCGCAGTAAATATAGATCCCTGCAGAGAAAAGTGACATCTACCAGTCTACAAAGTAAACATCCGCTAAATAACTTAACCCTGACGCTCGTTGCAAGCAGTTAAACGTATTTAGTCAGTTATGCAACTCGGACCATATAAGTTGGCACCGTTGGGTCAACAGTGCGGTAAGCAGGTGCCAAACCAGTCCTGCTACATTGCTGCGAGAGATGAGGCTCATTAGGTGCTACAAAAAACTTACATAGTTGTTCTACGTAGGAGATTATTGTAGCACTTGTCTTCTTTAATACTCCGTTTGTAAATAATATTAATCTTTTTATCCCCCGACACAAAAAGAGGGGTGTTATAAGTTTGCCCGCTATGTGTGTGTGTGTGTATGTCTGTGGCATCATAACTCTTAAGTGTGTAAACCGATTTGGATGCGGTTTTTTTTATTTGAAAGCAGGTTTCTTGACGATGGTTCTTAAACATGTTTTATCAAAATTGGTTCAGCCGTTTCAAAGTTATCAGCTCTTTTGTATGCTGCGGAAGGAATCTTGGATTTAATAGCGTAGGTGGTTTTTACATTTTTTTAATTTATAGTTATTAATATTATAAATGAGAAAGTTTGTGGAAATGTTTGAATGTTTATTAGTCAATCATGCAGTAACGGCTGAAAGGATTTGGATAAAACTTGGCGTATAGTATAGGTAGACAAAAGTCTGAATTGAGACATGGATACATAATATTCCGACAATACGTTCCCGGGCCGGGTGATAACTTCCCAAGAATGTTGAGGTAGGAATCTCTGCTTTCAAGACGATGCGTTAAGGGGGTACCATGTTTTTGGCGCATTTATTGCATTCATTTAAACTCGTGCTGTATCATTACTAGCATAGCTATAGTCCTGAAATTCATATGTAAGATATTTGAGGATTCACTCTAGCGACTAGTCTTTTTCGAAACACGATTACTTGTAGTTCGCTCGATAGAAAAAAAATCCAAAGTCGTCTCTAAAATATAAATTAAACTCGTAGTACGACGCTAATACTGCACGGAAGGAATGACTTTTTGAATGTTAATAAAACAAGACGTTTTCTAGGGCGTGATCTGGCTACATTTTCAACCGACGAAAACAAAAGGAGGAGGTTCTCAATTCGACGTATATATTATTTTTTTATGTATGATCACGCATAACTTTTTACAGAGTAGTCCGATTTTGATGATTCTTTTTTTATTGGAAAGTGTATACCCCGAGGGTGGTCCCATTTAAATTTGGAAACAATATTCCTACCCTAAGGGTAGAAAAACAGGGGATGATTGACTAACTTTTTACAGAGTAGTCTGATTTTCATAATTCTTTTTTATTGGATAGATAGGGTATACCTTGAAGTTGGTATTATAAATTTGGAAAAAAAATTACCCCAAGGATGGAAAAAAAGTATAAAATAAAAACTTTTTAACAAAAAATTAAACCGCCGAAAAAACTGAAAAGCAAAAAATAATACCTTTTTTGTTTGACCTTAATCTAGGTACCAGTTTGAAGTCGGTGCCTCAGCACGAGCCAGGAGGAGTAATAGAAGCCAATCAGGTAGACGATTATAGGTCCAATCCTCCTGGCTAAGTGCTGAGGCACCGACTTCAAACTGGTACCTAGATTAAGGTCAAACAAAAAAGGTATTATTTTTTGCTTTTCAGTTTTTTCGGCGGTTTAATTTTTTGTTAAAAAGTTTTTTAAAATATGTATTTGTTTTAGTGGCATGAAATTAAATCCTATTATTTATGGCATTATTTTAATTCTATTGTTTTAATTCGTTATTATTGGTTATTGACATGAACTGAGATCTTATTATTATTATTAGTGAATGACATTATCTTAATTTATTAATTCATTATTATTAGTTAATAACATAAAATGGAATCTTATTATTATTATTTAAATCAATTTGCTTTATTATTACTATGATTATTGGATCTTGACAAAATGATAAAACATATTTATTAATGTATATTGCATGCCTATGAGGGTGAAACAATGGACTGTATTTAAATAATAACATCTGTATTTACATTGATTTCAAGCATTAAGTGAATAAATAAGTAATATGATGAAATACCCAAAAACACGCGCAGTCCAACCAACCTATCTTGAGCCATCGTGCCTCCTCCAAGCGGCCCCACGCCCGAAATCGCCCACCCAAAATCGATTAGCGCGAAAAACGCGGTATCCCCTTAACTTCGTCTGCAATGAATAGATGGCGTTGTCCGAGAGAATGTTGTGCTTTAAAATGTTACCGTAACATTTATAAGTCCTAACATTGAAAATGTTTCTCAAAGGTATTTGTAACGCAATCTATAGACTTTTAATTTATATCGCACCTAAAACTTCTGCTGGAGCTAAAAACTTAGAATTTGTTGAGAGGGCGTTAGGTTACCACTGCTATTTTATGAATAACTAGGTTTTGCCCGCGACTCCGTCCGCGTGGAATTAGTAATTTGGGCAGCTTATTTTTTTATCCAATTTGCTTTTTCATCAATTATGGCTCTTCTTAGATCCTTCCGGAAGAAGTGAAACTTCATAATAAACCAACCCGCTCCCAATCCACCCAACCCGCTCTCAACCCGCCCCCAACCCGCTCCCAACCCGCTCTCAACTCGCCCCCCACCCGCCCCCAACCCGCTCTCAATCCGCCCCCAACCCGCTCCCAACCCGCTCCCAACCCACCCCCAACCCGCTCCCAACCCGCCCCCAACTCGCTCTCAACCAGCTCCTAACCCGCCCCCAACCCGCTCCCAACTCGCCCCCAACCCGCTCCCTACTCGCCCCTCCACCCGCTCCCAACCCGCCCCCAACCCGCTCTCAAGCCGCCCCCAACCCGCTCTCAACCCGCCCCCCCCCAACCGCTCCCAACCCGCCCTATCTAACTGGGCTATCTAACACTGAAAGAATTTTCCAAATCGGAGCAGTAGTTCCTGAGATTAGCGCGTTCAAACAAAAAAGCTGTTCGATAAATTCTTAAAATAGACGTATCTTTCTTATTTGTGAACCGATTCAAATGAAACAAATACTAAATGTTAATCCAAGAAAATACCAACATATCAGTGAAAACCGCAGCCTTCTAGGTTAAGCCGTTTCTGAGATTAGCGCGCACAAACGCACAGACAAACAGACAATAATTCTAAAAATCATTGTTTTGGGTTCTATTGCGCTAATAAATAGCCCTAGTGACAGTTTTTCTCAAATATCTTCAATGTACAGACACCGACTTGTTACAGATTTATTATATGTATAGATGAATGTTCTAATTTATCATAAAGAATATCTTAGTCTTAGATACATCCAGTCATCCAACTCTTAGTCATTAACATTCGCGCGTGCCTCCTAGATGGCGCTAGCAACACAAATAACACACCAAGGTCGTCAAGACTCGTTTAGCATTGGACACCTTACATTCGTAATGTGATATTTCTTTGTACTCTTTCTAGCACTGCTTTGAAGATAAGGAAAACAATAGTGTTTTTGTACGCCGCCGGTTGAATGACAACGAATTGTTTTTTTGTTATTGTAAGTACTTAGCCTTATTGGGTATAAACCGGAAAAAATAATAATTCTATTTTGGAAGTGCAGTTACACGTTTCACATATAATAGACATTCGAAGCAAGCAAGATTATTAAAATATTTTGTAAGCTATCCACAAAGTGTATGTAAACTAACCCGAAATATTTCATCACGTGGATGGGTTACGTTACACTGACTGAAAATCCCTGTGATGTATTTGAGACTTTTTAAATTGTGGTTGACTAATGTTTCCATACATAATAACAAATAAATATCATGGGACAATTCACTCTAAATCGGAAATTCCCTACCTACTAAATAAAAAATGCGATGAACCCTTCGAAAGTTTTTAAATTGATTCCTTTATCAAGTCATAGACCCTAAGCCTAAGCACCTTTTGAAAAATGGGAAATATCAATGCGTATTCTGTTTTGTTTGAAAAATGTTGACATGAAATTTTGCCTTGGTGCAAGCAAACGTCAACTTTAAGGCGACGAACCTTCTTACTCCGACTGTCCACTCAAACTATCCCCTCCACCTGATGAAATATTATGAACAAATTTTGCACATTTTTAGGTTTCCGCGCCCAAAGGGTAAAAACGGGACCCTATTACTGAGACTTCGATGTCCGTCCGTCCGTCCGTCTGTCACCAGGCTCTATCTTACGAACCGTGATAGCTGCACAGTTGAAATTTTCACAGATGATGTATTTCGGTTGCCGCTATAACAACAAATATTAAAAAACAGAATAAAATAAATATTTAAGGGGGCTCCCATACACAAACGTGATTTTTTTGCTCGATATTGATAACGGCAACAGGCTGCTTGAAATATTCACAGAATATTTAGTTATAAATATATTCACTATAAAAATATATTTTTTTTTATTAGCCTGGCATAGTATCCCACTGCTGGGCAAAGGCCTCTCCTCTTGACTTCCACAACTCCCGTTAAAAATAAATAATGAAATTAAAATAAAACAAATATTTAAGGGCAAGGTGCACGAATCCGTCTCGCACTTGGCCGGTTTTTTTAGAGGCAGTACCTATGTCTATACCTATTTGATTATATTATTTATCCTACTGAAAAAAAAACTGTTAAGCAAACTGTATCACAATTCAGAACCGAGGATTATTTCTTTGACCTACTTCGACAAAAGCTAATACTTACATATAATAACTATGTCAATAAAACGAACGTTTGTTTTCTACAAAATACCAATCCGTCTCGCCAGTCCATAAGAGATATTAATATCTACTCATTCTTATCTTATCCAGATAGCGATAAGTTTCGCAGTAGGTATTCTTTACGCGTTTATTAGTAATTTAAGAGACAGTCAACTTGAAATTAATACAAAAGTCGGAAAAAGTGTGCAATACGCAATTAATGTACTGAAACAATTACTTTGCTCACCCGCGACGCAAACGGCAACGGCGGCGGGTGAGCAAAGTAATTGTTTCAGTTCATTAATATGGACCTCCGCAAAGGAACGCCCGATTCAATGATTTATTCAATATACAATAATTTTAACAAACAGTTGTGTTTTTATAGGTATATAAGGATAAGTTTATATTTTTAAGGATAACTCCCGTCTTTATACCGCGGGAAATTCCAAAAATCCTTTCTCACCGCACCTCTATGATCCTAAAAAATATTTGCTAAGTATCAAATCTCTACAACAGCTACAGTTACAGAAATAGGGTTCCCTACTTTGAATAGAATATATTATTATATCCCGATTATTCCTTATCCAGTGGGTTATTTTCCGTAAGAACCTATTTTATTCATATGTAATAATGAACTAAAACAATTACTTTGCTCACCCGCGACCTTACAATAGTTACGTTTATGCAAGAAATGTGCGTTCATGCAGTTCCTCCACCTCCACACTGTTCGAACACACACAAATCACATAAACCCAACCATCACCACCACCAAGCTACACTGACGCGTTTCGAACTCAACCAGAGCTCATCTTCAGAGTTACCACAACCGTATGCTATGCTACCAAACGTTAAACTAACAAACCAAAACAAATGTTTTAACTTGTCACTGTAACTTCTCAAGTACCCACTTTATTTTTCTTATTCTCAAACTACCCCACAAAAATTAACTTTTATTGACATATTTAAAACTACCTTGAATTTTTTTTGTTTATTTATTTATAAGGCATATTTAATTAATACTAACTGTTCAAATTCGACCCAAGCCGCAGTAAAGGAGAAGATACTAAATTTACCTGTTCATTAATAATAGACCCCATAGTGTTGTACCTAATTATTTCCATGCATTCCAGAGCATCCAGACGCAACCCCTTGCCGCAATAATGTAACACTTCATAAGAATCTGAATCTAACAATGAATGATTTGATTCCAACAAATGTTTTGCAAAATTCGATCTATCTGGATGCTCATTCCTATATGCCGAAACATGCTCTTTAAATCTAGTATTAAAACTTCGGCCTGTCTGTCCTACGTATATCCCATTGCAGTCATTACAAGTAAGCTTGTATACCCCCGATCTAGTTCCCTTATCTACCTGTTCTTTGTGGTTACATAGCCTAGAGTACAAAGAGTTGTTAGTCTTAAAGGCAACATTAATATTGTTTGATTTTAAAATGCCATAAATCTTATCAGACAAACCCCCGACGTAAGAGATGCTAGATCTATATTTGTTAGTAGACTGAGAAGTATTGCAGTCTGAACTTACTTTTAAGTTACATAAAATTGAATTCGATCGTTTGGATGAAAAAGCCCGGTTTTTTGCTTCACTAGACGCTCATAAAAAGTATTTGACTCAGTGTAAAAAGTTACGTTGGCTTACAGGACGACGAACAGAATCTTTTTCTTCTTTGAACAATAATTATCGAGGTTCTACTAACGGTCATAATTTCTACCCTCGCGTTAAAAATCTTACTAATGTGGAATTTTTGGATAATGAGAATCAGTTATTGGAAAAAGGTTTAAAATATAATCTACCCACTAAATTTAGTCAAAAAATAGTGGAAGGTTTGGCGGTAGATTCTGAGGTTGCTATTACAAGTAACTGTGGTGATTTTGAAACAAAAGTGTTAGTGGCAAATACACTTAAAAATACCAATTCCACAGAGTGTATTGTCAATATAACCGAATTAAATTCTTTGAGATCTATTCAGGAGAAAGTGTATGATAATGATTTAGTGGTGACAAAGGCAGACAAAGGAAATTGTATTGTTTTATTGGATAGGTATCAATATAATCGGAAAGTTTTAGATATCGTTCAAGGGGACGGTTTTACAGTTTTACGTAAGGACCCTACAATTACATTTCACAAAGATCTAAAGAGACTAATAAAGGGTTCTTTGTTTGCCTTTGAAACCGAACAACAAAAGAATTTTGTAATTCCCATGAATCCGCAGGCGCCAATTCTATATGGATTACCTAAAATTCATAAAGATGATGTGCCTGTTCGTCCAGTTGTCTCATACGTGAGTGCTCCAGCATATAAATTGGCGAAGAAATTAAATAGTATTATTCGTGTGAAGGCTTCCTTTAAACCTTCTTATAGTTTAAAAAATGGTTTAGATTTGGTTAGTAAAATTAAGGACATCAGCATACCGCCGAATGCAACGTTGCTTTCTTTGGATGTAGACAGTTTATTTACTAACGTACCATATAGTGAGACACTAGAAATTCTAAAAGACCACTTAGAAAGGAAGCGGTTGCATCCGGGTGAAGTTTGTGAATTAATAGATTTGGTAACTTTATGCATGAAACAAAATTATTTCCGGTTCAATGGTCTTTATTACTTACAGAGTGATGGTTTAGCTATGGGTTCACCTCTGAGTCCTTTAATGGCAGATATATTTATGGATCATTTTGAGAATCAGTATATTGTGGGTAATAGTAATATTGTGTACTATTTTAGGTTTGTTGATGATTTGATCCTATGCTGGAGAGGGAGTATGAGACAGCTTGACGTGTTTATTAATGGTTTGAATAACAAGCACGTAAAGATAAGGTTCAAAAAAGAATTGGAGGAAAATTGTTCGTTGAACTTTTTGGATTTAACGATTTCAAAATTAAATGGTAAACATCAATTTAAAATATACCGTAAGCCCACGTACACAGATGCTGTTATACCAGCATCTTCTAATCATCCGTGGCAGCATAAACTGGCTGCTTTCCATTGTTATGTTAATAGATTGTTGACTGTGCCTCTTTCTAAGGAACATTATGATTTAGAGTTGAGTACTATTTATCAGATAGCGATCTCAAATGGTTATACAAAATCAATGGTAGATAGTTTAGTTCAAAAGAAGCAGGCACGGTTAGTAAATAGCATGCTTTACGCTGCGTTACCTTCTCAGTCTACTAACAAATATAGATCTAGCATCTCTTACGTCGGGGGTTTGTCTGATAAGATTTATGGCATTTTAAAATCAAACAATATTAATGTTGCCTTTAAGACTAACAACTCTTTGTACTCTAGGCTATGTAACCACAAAGAACAGGTAGATAAGGGAACTAGATCGGGGGTATACAAGCTTACTTGTAATGACTGCAATGGGATATACGTAGGACAGACAGGCCGAAGTTTTAATACTAGATTTAAAGAGCATGTTTCGGCATATAGGAATGAGCATCCAGATAGATCGAATTTTGCAAAACATTTGTTGGAATCAAATCATTCATTGTTAGATTCAGATTCTTATGAAGTGTTACATTATTGCGGCAAGGGGTTGCGTCTGGATGCTCTGGAATGCATGGAAATAATTAGGTACAACACTATGGGGTCTATTATTAATGAACAGGTAAATTTAGTATCTTCTCCTTTACTGCGGCTTGGGTCGAATTTGAACAGTTAGTATTAATTAAATATGCCTTATAAATACATAAACAAAAAAAATTCAAGGTAGTTTTAAATATGTCAATAAAAGTTAATTTTTGTGGGGTAGTTTGAGAATAAGAAAAATAAAGTGGGTACTTGAGAAGTTACAGTGACAAGTTAAAACATTTGTTTTGGTTTGTTAGTTTAACGTTTGGTAGCATAGCATACGGTTGTGGTAACTCTGAAGATGAGCTCTGGTTGAGTTCGAAACGCGTCAGTGTAGCTTGGTGGTGGTGATGGTTGGGTTTATGTGATTTGTGTGTGTTCGTACAGTGTGGAGGTGGAGGAACTGCATGAACGCACATTTCTTGCATAAACGTAACTATTGTAAGGTCGCGGGTGAGCAAAGTAATTGTTTTAGTTCATTAATATGGACCTCCGCAAAGTAACGCCTGATTCAATAAATCATATGTTATAGGTATATAGATTGTAATTGTAGCGTCCGCAAACAAAGATTAACGATGGAGAGTTGGAGACACGCAAATTTTTGTAGAAAAATTTCCATGGGATTTAGTAATAAGTAAGTATATCAGAATTTTAATTCTATTGCCAGGCAAACTATTACAGTTTATGCGAGCAATGTCACGGGTAGATACTAGTAGATCTATATCGCGATCTCTCTCTTTCAACCCCATCATTACCGGCTCAGCAAAATACGCGTGAACCTTTACAAATGTTATCAAAAGCTCTAAAGAATCGACAGTTACTTTCTGAACCGGTTGTTCAATAAAAATAACAATGTTACCAATAATTATAATACTTACTAGTAATCTTTTATACAGTTATTCTAAGTAATAGTTTTCCCAAGGCGTCGTTCAGTTTTTATATTGTGTATTGTTGACTTTTAACTGCTTTTGCTGACACTTCAAACATGTTGCGACGACCGAGCGGTTAGAACCAGATTACGAAGCTCAAGGTCCCTTGTTCGATGCCCAATGGGGACATAAATTACGTATTCATGAAAAAGACGAATGTTTGCTGTCGAGTCTTGGGTTTTTATTAAGTATTTATCTAAATATTTATTTAGCTCGGTCGTCGGAACATTTTTAAAGTAGACCCAGTAAATCGTCCCGTGATATTTTTTATGAAACATTAATTGCCTTATACGATGGCACCCGAACTGTCAATCAATGATTGTATTAAATGAGTGACGTTTCCATATACATTAATATGGAACTTTATTGTTTTGTGTCAAATATCAAAGTGAAAAATGTAAGATGGCTACACGGCTGTAAGATGGGTACTGAAGCTAATTGAGAGAGCACGATAAATACGAACTTATCCGATAAAGTACGATGGTAAATCATTTTGCACTATAGGTACATCTGTAATTCATTTCAGTTTAGCATTTTGCATGATTGACTAACAAATATTCAGACATCTTGATAAAATATAAAATTCCTCATTTAGGTATAATATTAGGAGGATGGAACCATAAAAAACTAAAATCCGTCGCAACGAGCTCTTTTACATGTATTTTTTTGCTCTTTCGGCAATACCATCATTACCATGAACGCAACTTGGCAAAAAGTCGCTTTATCCTCACTTGATTTACTCCTACTTCATCTAAAAAAACTATAACTTAACTCTGATAAACTTCAAGCTACAATAACTTCGAACCCAATAACTCCTTCCGCAAACGGAAACGTCGACAGATTTATTCGCACAATACATTTTTCAGCCGCAACACCTGTCGCCATGAAGTGATTGCCTATAGCCACGCACACAGATGCAAATCGTATCGTACGCAGTCACGCTCTAGTTCTAACAGCCTTAAGTCCGTGACTGGCGCTGCTGACTTGCTGACCCAGATGGTTCTAAGCCTACATGTGTTGTCTGTATCTGTCTGTAGCTATGAACATATGTTGAAAAGGGCATGGACATGAGGGAAACAAGCATAGAACTGTTAAATAGGAATGTTTATGTTTGCATTAGCCAGTAATTAACAAAATAAATACTTTTTAACATCAAAAATAAAAAACCGGCCAAGAGCGTGTCGGACACGCCCAAGGTAGGGTTCCGTAGCCATTACGAAAAAATCAAGTAATATTTTTCTAAGGATTTCGTATGTGTACGGAATCATCCAAGTTTAGGTATGTTTTATACCTTAGGCTACTATTTACTCTTAAACTACAAATAACTTCCAAGCAATCTTAGCCGCAATAATTTTCCTAGTAAATTTGATATATTTACTACCATTCTGAATTTTTTCAAATTTTTCCACCCAACAGTTTAGATTTTAGAGGGGGGGGGGGGGCCGATTTTAATGAAAATTTTCACTTTAAAGTTGAATATTTCGCAAACAGATCACTGAATAGAAAAATCATGTCAGCAACCCCGCAATGGTTTTAAAAGACCTATCCAAAGATACCCCACACTATAGGGTTAGCCGAGAAAAAAAAAATCACCCCCACTTTACGTCTATGGGAGGCACCCTAAAAAAATTTTTTTTACTTTTTTTTATTCAATCACTTTGTCGGCGTGACTGATATATATATTCATGCCAAATTACAGCTTCCTAGTACTAACAGTCTCTGAGCTTAGCCGCGGACAGACAGACAGACGGACAGACATGGCGAAACTATAAGGGTTCCTAGTTGACTACGGAACCCTAAAAAGGATCACCAAACTTAGACCCCAATTATAATGATCTACAATATTTTTTACTTGCTTTTCCGCTTCCAACTGCTATCGGAGGAGTGAAGCAAGATTATTATAGACTTATACGAATACTTATATGGACCACTGCAAAGTATTTCACAGAAATAATACCAAATGAAGATCCTGCCTCTATCTGGTCAACGTAGAAAATAAAAGAGGCGAGTATGATTTTTGAGCGCGTACGTGGTACACGAGTATATCAGGTTCTTATTTCATAAGCGTAACAAGCTCCAGATGACACTACAATTTGGTCTAAATTGAATATTATATATTGGATTCATATCGCACCTGATATGAATCCCGGTTAATCATACAACTCCTCTTTCGAGTCAGCAATGTATTTTGACCTATGTAGACATTGTAGTCACTTGTCGCCTGTTCCTTTCGTATGAAAAGCACGCGGTCATTCACGCGGTCATTGGTTCTGCATTTGCGCAACAATATGAACTTGGCCGGTTTTTTCTAATAATTTACCGCAAAATTACATTATAAAATCAATCCGTTCCATATTGCATCACCACTCATTTTATGTATTAAGCAAAACCGACACACTAAGGCCAAGTATGCAGTAAAACGTTGAATCACACGATTTGAATAATCAATATTAAATAAATAATTTGAAATGTCTCATTGAATGACATCACCTCGGGCCCGATGTCGTCTGCAGATAGATCGTAAGATTTATTATGTAGTATCTTCTATATTTGAATACAAATAATTCAATACAGGGTTATTTGTAATTCACTGACATCCTCTTAACCCTGAATTCCTATCACTCAAACAAATGTTTTTTGTTTTACGACTTTTTAAAATGAAGCACTTTTTTTTCCATACAAATACACAGAGTATCGTAAAAATAAGAGGTAATCTCAAATTTTCAAAACATTATTACACCAAAAATATTAAGTTATGACAAAAGCCGTAAAACAAAAAAACATTTGTTTAAGTGGTAGGAGTTCAGGGTTAAAAGGATGCTAGTGAATTACAAATAACCCTGTATAAGAATTAATTTGCTTTTATTCATTATCCAAAGTGGCGTGTCAATTATCATGTGAGATCTATCTCCATCGTATTATTGTATAAGAAACCAGACATTGTTATGAAATCTCGCCGAGATAAATATCCTTTCTATCGTGATTTGGTGCCGTCTGCCCTAGACTAATCTTCGGAGTCGAGATGGAATGAAAGACGACATTATCGAATGGCTTTCAGTAGCCTTACTTTAAGATTGAACAGTGGATAAGTAGGCCCCCTGAAAATCACAAGTTATTCTTTTCTACTCAGCTTGAAACTGATCATCTTAATAGTTCTAAGTACTCACATTGTACCTAGATTTCTCAAGTGTCTTCAACAGTTAATTTGTTTTATTAAAAAAAATCCAAACAACAAATAACTAAGTACCTACAAATTTTTAATGACAGCATCAGCTTGGATAGAACAAAACGCACTGAGCGGACTATAAGCTATGTATACCTTTTATAATAAGAAGAATGGGGACTGAATGATTACTGACTGACAAACAGACAACACACATCATCATCATCATCATCATTTCAGCAGTAGGACGTCCACTGCTGGACATAGGCCTCACTCATTGATGCCCAATCATTACGGTTGGATGGAAGTGACTTGCATCCACCCTGAACCTGCGGCCTTCACCAAATCGTCCGTCCATATCGTTGGTGGACGTCCCACACACCACATTCGGATCCGGGCTCGCACCTCTGAATTTTACGGAATTTATGTGCGAAAGAATATTTGGCAAATTTACCATGGGCTTTACGGTGAAGGAATGAAATTCAATGGTGTGAGTGAAGTTCCCATTCCGCACTGGGATCGCGTGGGAACTATGGCCCTTTCATTCTGAGAGGAGGCCTGTGCGCTGCAGTTTGACGTATTGTATAGGCTGGGATGATGATGATGATACCTTGAATATCATAGAGGTAAGGTGGTACTTTTCAATAATCCCACAGGAAAGAGAACTAACCTATTGTTTCATATTCCACGAGGGCGTAGCCGCGAGACAACCTAGTTTCTCTATAAAAATCTAGGTACCTAAGTACTTACAAAAAATTACCACATTCCCAACTGAAACACTAAATTGAAATATTAAGACTATCGTATGCAAATAAATAATAGATTTAGTGCCGATGCTATCTAACGGACAAAACCGGTACATTTATGCACAAATATTTAAGTTTGGGGCTAACGGCTGTCGTTTTGTGATAAACATCTAAAATGGTTTCTTAATTATAACCTCTTTACGGTTTTACCGACAAGTCGAAACGATTTGCATGTAAACTTATATATTCTAGACATTTTTATATAACTAAAATAACTGTGTTTTAACTATACAGACGGTGTATGTATTGTATATACGTAGGGAATAATTATAAGTTAAACTCTGGGATTATGAAAAGGCGGTAAAACCAGCGATCTACTTATAGTACCTACAAAGTGCTGGGGAAATCTAAGTGACTGGTGAAAATTGGACTAAGAAAACCGCATTTGGTACATGCATAATTAATTAAGTAGGTATTTAGGTGTATAACCGTTTGACTTATCCGTTCTCATTTGGTACATGCATTGTTAAGTATTTAGGTACGTTCGGCTAATCCGTTCTAACTATCTAACGTTCACTGTTCTACACTTCAATGGTTTCCGATCCATATTATTCTAGTCATTCTAAAAACTGATAACAATACTAGCCCTAAATTGAGCTTTCATTGTCATCCAAAACAAAACCAGAAATCTAATGAAATCACGGCCACATGCCACAGGTTACTTTTTACATCTTACATCTTAGCTTGAAATTGGGTCTTATTTTCTTTGTAATAAGGTTGCATAGTTAACTGGTAATCCGATGGTTTTTATCGTCAGCCCGATGGCCCGTGAGTCATCAGCCACGCTCATATTGTACGGTTACATCATTCCAAAATGGAGTTATTAAATGTTTAGCCGTGTCTCAGTACATTTCACGACTATTAGTCGAGCTGCGGCAGAGCTGGTGGTTTCAAATATGCGAGTCATTTAAAATAAGGCAGTGGAGTCAACAGAGCTTCGACAGTTGTTAGTTATAGAAAGAATGTTTCCGGAGCAGTTAGGTTAGGAGTAAGAAATGCAAGAAAACCAAGTAATTTGAAACTATTGGTGAACATACAGATGTAGCTGAAAATATAACCAATCCAGTACATATTTATGATGCGGTAAAGAGAATAATGTCTGATAAAAATCGTGATGTAAATAAGAAACAGTTAAAAAGGTTGTAGCCATTCAACTTGCCGTGGCTAAGACTAACAAATAAAGTGAGACTAAATTTAATAAAAACCGCTGAAGTCTAGACTGTTTATGCATATGTATTAGGTACATCTGTTAAAACAATGGAAACCGCAAATCTGCATGGCGTTGATAAAGGGGTCAACGGCCGGGTCGCGAGCAACACCGGACGGCGGTATCTTGTGCGATAACCTACTGAACCACCGCATCGCAGGCCCTAAATTATGTGATGAGTTATTGGCTATTTTTCCACTATTTATGGGTTCAGGAGGAAGCAAAAAGGCATTTATTTATGGAGCGAATGACCCAGTCTGACATTTGGCCGAGTGCTATGTTCGGGTTGCTGTGAAATATTGAAATACAATAGAGGAAGTAAGAGGGTAATATAAGAAGCATAATATTTTGGGAAGTAGATACATACATCAGAAAAATTTACAAGAATAACATAACAACAATGAAAAAGCTGACATTTCTAACC
Organism: Archips crataeganus; assembly: GCA_947859365.1. NCBI lineage: Eukaryota > Metazoa > Arthropoda > Insecta > Lepidoptera > Tortricidae > Archips > Archips crataeganus. The sequence goes on along the minus strand of OX402059.1, from coordinate 17,528,012 downwards.
TACTGAAACAGACAAACCAATGAAGAACTTTATTTAGTAGCTTAGTAGATAATACTAAATGTAATGTAGTGAATTATCATGTTTATGTGCTTTATAAGGCAGAAAACGCAAATAATTTTTCTTTTAACACATTTGCGGTACATCGTCGGAAGGATAGAAGTGAAGAGATGCTTGTCACAAACAGAAATGTAGAAACATTTGATGGCATTTTTACAGCACTAATTCTGTTGCCGTCTTGTCCTACAAATAAGGTGAAGGTCGTAGACACCAAACAAGTCTAATGTAGATTAATACTTGTCTCCGCGACAACTCTTGTCTCCATTCAAATTATTTTTCCACAAACTTAACAACAAACCTTTTAATCGCAAGTTCTTTGGCAAATATCCTTTAGCTGCAAGACTTTAGCTGATTCCCATTGATACGATTGATGCGCTAGACCAAACATGAAAAAAAAACCGGCCAACAAAATTTCAGAACCATCATCCCTAAACTCCCATGCAGTTGGAACCCTCGGTCCAGGGTTAAACCAACAAGCCTAATGAGTTTTTTAGGCGTATTTGCCCATTCATATCACAGGACGCCCCTCTCGTAGTAAAGAATGCAAGCCAGGACACAGGAAAAGGATGAACAGAAGACAAATACGACAGTGATCAAGTGCCGTGCCCTCCTTTTCAAGGCGACAACATTATAGTAGTTTTTCTGAATGTTACCTGAACATTGGTCCTACACAAAAAAAAAACCATTGCTATTATACGTAACCAACGCAAGGTATAGCGTAAGGTTTTCCATCTACTTATTCAATTTGCCGACCACCATCCTTGTGGAGTACAATAGAATTTTGTTTATTTTTGCGACATCTGGAAGAATGAAAAATTGACAAGTTCTCTATGCCGTGGGAACTTCGAAAAACCCAAAATAGGCACACCTACACCTGTATGATTTTCAAACAGCTCCAGTAATATTTAGGCGGTACCTACCTACGTTTGTCTGTCAGTCAGTCAAGTGACGCTTTTATAAATAGTTATAATCTAACATAAAATTTAATCAGCCATTACTTAACCTTCACCATATCGACGGTTAAAAGGCAAAACGCATGAAGCGACACTTTTTGTCAAAATGAGTTATCTATACATATAAAATCCTTTGTCCTGACTGACGGATCAACGCACAGCCTAAACCGCTGATCGTAGAGACCTGAAACTTGGAGGGTGTGTTCTTTGTATGACGTAGGCATCCGATAAGAAAGGATTTTTCGTAGTTCTACTCCTAAGGGGGTAAAAAAGCGGGGCAAAGTTTGTATGGGACAACGTGATTCCTTGGTCCAATCTACTTCAAATTTTGCATAAACATTCTTTAACAGAATTGATGGAAGACGTGTTTCGTATTTTATTGAAATTCATCCCTTGACGGGGTTAAAAAGGAGTAGAAAGTTATTTTGGAGGTGATTTGCTTCGAAGTTGATATCAATACTCCTTAGTGCTTTTGATATAAAATTATTTTTTATTTTGACACGAAACGAAACTTCAAATTTTGCAAACCATTTGTCTACGTTTGTCAATCACTTCCTGATCTGATCTCTGATAATAACATTAATAACTAATTATATGTATAAGTATTTGCATTTCACCAAGGTTTTGCTTTTACAAGCGCAGCGTGGGACGTCCACCAACGAGATGGACGGACGTTTTGGTGATGGCCGCAGGTTCAGGGTGGATGCAAGTCGCTTCCAACCGTAATGATTGGGCGTCAATGAGGGAGGCCTATGTCCAGCGGTGGACGTCCTACGGCTGAAATGATGATGATGATGATGATGAAACTTTTATGTGAGTTCAACCTTTTTCGAATAAAATCGAATTGAGTATTCAAACATCATTGTTGAACTCGCATAAAAGCTTGGTGCAATGCAAATAGATATAAAATGCTTTGTCCTGATGTTCTAAATGACTGACTGGCGGATTAACGCACAGCCTAAACCGCTGTATGTAGATACCTGAAACTTGGAGGATGTGTTCTTTGTATGACGTAGGCATCCGATAAGAAAGAGTTTTCCGGAATTCCCACGGGATAAGGATTATGCTATACGGGATGTATATATTTATTTCATCAATCAAGAGTGACCCTATCCCCATAACGAAGATTACTAAACTGTTCAAATTGGGCATGTAAGTTAGACTATTAGCTAATTTCAATTATTTTGAAAATTCCCACGGGATAAGAATAAATCAGGATTTATATACTCAAATCAACTGGATCCTATCTCCGTAAGTACAATTACTAAACTTTTCAAATTCAGTAAATGGTCATACATAACAGCATAAAAACTTATTGCAGGATTTTTGGAAATTCCTGTGGAATAGATAATCTCTGAAACACACGAGCCGATTAAAAAAAAAATATTTTACCACTAAAAAGTTACACTATCCTTTAAGGATACTTTTTCTACTTTTTCTCGGGGAAAATGCAAAATTCCCGCGGCATAAAAATAAATGAAAATTTGCATAGAATAAGGACAAATTTCTTGATATTCCCACGGGATAGAGAATAAGCGGGATTTATAATATTCACTAACTGATACTGATGATGATGAAATGATGAAATGATAATAATGATGGATGTTGCCGTTGCCGGATTTTGTTTTATACAATGAAAGAGATGAAGAAGCTTTACCACAAATTGGAATTCTACGCGGACGAAGTCGCGGGCAAAAGCTAGTATACATATATGAAATCAGCGAATTTTTCTCCGTCGTTTGAGCCGGGTTTCATGCAAATGTCAAAAGATGTCGCTTCATGCGTTTTGCCTTTTAACCGTCGATATCATTTTCCTACTGCATTGCATCTACCTAGATAAATTACCCATTAATTATCCTTAATTATAGCGAAGCCATTTTAAATATCAGTAGTTTTATTCACCATATTATTTTATTGTCCCCTAATATTTTTTTTAAAGTCTGCGACCCACCGAACATCACTCCGTGTACAACCGCAACCACGACCACTCTGACAAGAGTGTCCGACTAGGAAGGAAGAAGAATATTTATTTATTAATGCACATTCAGAGGACACGCCCTAACATAGTTTTCTCGAAGCGACTCATGGCATTTTTGACCTCCTGTAACTTCGTTGTGGACAGAGCAAGAAGTTTTAATTTTTAGTATCAAGATATCAAATTTCATGTCACAGTTGTAACGTCATTTCCATTTTGCATGACTCACTATCACTACCCATACTGCGCTGTACTGCGCTGCGTCAAAGGGCGTGCATACCAACCAACCCGCGCCCGCGCAGCCACATCCGTCGGCGCGGAGGGGGAAACTTGTTCCGGCAGGCTGAGACTTGCATTCTTTTACTCGTTTCTTGTGTCAACGCGCGACTCTTACAACGTACGATTAACGTTGCGGCGATCGCTTTTGTAATGTGTACATTGCGCGTGATGTCTTTTAATAGGTGTGCTCTGACCGTACCGAATGTGCAATGAACAGGGAAATCGTCTCCCGCGCCGCTAGCCGCGTAATCATGGTCAGCCAGTTACAGATTGAGTGGTTGCTTATTGGATTAGTCAGGTTTGTAGTGTTGTGACCTGTGTGATGAGATTCAATAGCTAATACATTTGTTGGGTTATCTATCTATGCGTTATGGTAACTCATAATTCCGACCTAATAGGTAAGTACAGCGTGTCGGAATGCTTTATTTATAAGCCTGAGATTAATAAAGAAGGGTACGTAGAGCTAAATATAAATTGGATCTGTTTGGCATTGCACTTAAGTATTTCACAGGTCAGGGGCAAACGCATCTGCGATTCTTCTGGTGTTGCGATTTTGTTTATGGGCAGTTATCACTCACAGGTAGATACAGGGTCTGGGGGGGAGGGTCTGACCCATGTCCAGTTTTTCTTTTAATTTTTCCGGATATGCGTTTAAGGAAGAAGACTATCTCTTTCTAGAAAGCCGACACGACAACGCACCATTATTGAGTGACATGGGGTGACCCCCATGCATCGTCATTTGTCTACTATCTATACTTCCATGCTGATACCTATTTTGAACGCCAAAGTAACTTTGTCTCTCTGTATTTTAGCTCATCACGGTTCAACCGCTAAACCAATTTAGATGAAATTTGGTATGGAGATAGTTTGAGGTGCTGGGAAGGACTTTTGATAGTTTTTATCCCATAAAATTGCATCATCATCATCATCATCAGCCTATGTTTGTCCACTGCTGGACATAGGCCTCTCCCATGGCACGCCACTGAGCACGATCCTCGGCCACTCTCATCCAGCTCTTGCCAGCCGCCTTGCAAAGATCATCGCTCCACCGAGTCTGAGTACGTCCCACGCTACGTTTGCCGATCCGTGGTCTCCACTCAAGAACTCGTCTACCCCAACGGTTATCGGTTCTTCAGGTTATATGGCCTGCCCATTGCCACTTCAGCGTGCTAATGCGGTGGGCTATGTCGATAACTTTGGTTCTCTGTCGGATCACTTCGTTACGAAAATTGCATAGTTTCTCGTATCTTTTTTTAAAAAGAGGCAAACGAGCAAGAGATCGGATGGGAAATGGTCACCCCTGCACTTGAATACCAACAACTCAAGGAGTCTATGATAAACGATTTTTTCGCAGACGAAGTCGCGGGGCAGCAGCTAGTTAATTTAGAAAAAACCTTCGCATTTCTAACTTTGCAATATTAGCAAAACTGCCGTGCAGTCGCATCTCCCGCGCTTTTACCCTGCTAGCAAAACTTCCGGATCTGTGTATGACCAGCTTTTTGTCAGGTTTTTTCGATTTTTTAATTGGCAACCTCACCCGCTTGCTTTTAATAAAACTTCCCGGAGCTTTTATGGCGTCAGACCGGTTTCAATTGCTCGAGATACGAAAGCCTTTCTCCCGTGATACACGAAAATGGCACAAATACCGACGCGCGCGCAAAAACGAGGCTACCCAATACGTTCGCTTAATGAACGTGTCGAATTAATTTAATTTTTTTAACGAATTTAATGGCCGAGCCATTCTCGTTTTGGGGCCTGGGAATAATTGTACCGACCATTGTGGACATGAATAGGTAGGTAGTTTACTTACATGTGTAACATGTAGGTAAAAAAATGTTTTAATTTGTCGCTATAACTTCTCAAGTACCCATTTTATTTTTCTCAAATAAACTATCCTCAAAAATTAGTCTGACATTTAATTTTGGTAGCATAGTGAACAGTTGCGGATGAGCTCTGGCTGAGTTCGAAACGTGTCATATGTAGTTTGGTGGACCACCACCAAATAGATGGTCTATCACCAGATAGATGGGTTTGTGTGATTTATGTGTGTTCTACAGTGTGTACAAAATAAATCTAGTTTTCAGGGCTAAATTCTTTACTATTAATTTAAAGTGAATTGGAAATCATGTAATTTGGTTTTGAGGCTAAAATAAAGTAAGTATTTTTCACTCTATAGTTATTTAGGGTACTACTAACTACGAGAGTAGTAGAGTTATTTAAGTATAGTAAACTATTAAAGTTACAATACAATACAATACAATACAATACAATACAATACAATACAATACAATGACTCTTTATTGTACACCAGGAATAGTAAGCAATACAGAAAACAGGTACACAGAGAGCAAGTTACAAGGTAAGCAATAGGCGGCCCTATCGCTTAAGAGCGATCTCTTCCAGGCAAAGTTAATTAAAATTAAATATCATTCTTCTAGCTAAGAAAATGGCTCGAGTTTTAATAAATTGATAATTCAAGTAGAGTTAATTGGCGTCTATACGCTTGGAAGTAAATTACAAGTTAAAATTGCCTCAAATTACCTATCCGTATTAGTTAAGTTTGTACTTATCAAAACCACGTGATTTATCTTACGAACTAAAAGTTAATAATAGTTTAAAAAAACTAAAAAACACGCTTTAAAAAATAAAAAATAAATTTTAATAAATTTCAATTCACTATTCTTATAGTGCAGTAAAAAATCTTAATAAGCAATTATTATATTGTTATATCCAGATCAAAATTTGTAAGCAATTCTAAATATTGATAAAATAAATAATAATAGTTTAAAATATTTTATTGTAAAAAAAGCGTGGGGTACATGTTGTCAATTGTCAAGGATTATCATTTTGATAACATCTTAAAAAGCACCCCACGCTTTTTTTACAATAAAATATTTTAAACTATTATTATTTATTTTATCAATATTTAGAATTGCTTACAAATTTTGATCTGGATATAACAATATAATAATTGCTTATTAAGATTTTTTACTGCACTATAAGAATAGTGAATTGAAATTTATTAAAATTTATTTTTTATTTTTTAAAGCGTGTTTTTTAGTTTTTTTAAACTATTACTTATTTTCTATTTTTTAGTTGCATTTTTTTCTTTCTAACTTTACCCCCCTCACCTACAACCCCCAAACCCCCTAAACCCAACCCCCCAACATCCCCCACCCCATTTCCCCAAACCCCCCCAAACCCCACACCCTTACACCCAATCTCCTAAACCCCCCTTAACCCCTCCTCATTTTACAAACCCCCGAACCACCTAAACCCAACCCCAGTAACACCGAACCCCCCAAACCACCCCTAACCCCCCTCCCCTTCCTCCCAACCCCTCCCACACCCCACCCCGCCACCTACCCCCCCCCCCCCCTTCCAGTTCCATCATCAAACCCTTGTTACCATCTAGGCCTCTTACCCCCTCCCCATTTCCTACAACCCCTCAAAATCACTTACCCCCGAACCCTCCAACACCCCTACCCTATTCCCCGTAAACCCCCCCCCCATCTCCTAACCCCAACCGCCACACCCTAACCCCCAACCCTCTAAACCCCCGACCCCCTTACCCCATTCCCCCCCCACCCCGCCACCTACCCCCCTTCCAGCTCCATCATCAGACCCTTGTTACCATCTAGGACCAAAGTACTCGTCAAAACGAATCAAACGAGCCCAAACTCGATGGGGTTGTTTCGTTTTATTGTGGAGTGCCTTTGGCCATCTTCCAGCTCCATCATCAGACCCTGGTTACCATCTAGGATCAAAGTGCTCGTCAAGACGAATCAAACGAGCCCAAACTCGACGGGGTTGTGTAGTTTTATTGTGGAGTGCCTTTGGCCATCTTCCAGCTCCATCATCAGACCCTGGTTACCATCTGGGATCAAAGTGCTCGTCAAGACGAATCAAACGAGCCCAAACTCGACGGGATTGTGTTGTTTTATTACATAGTTCCTATGGCCACCATCCAGCTCCATCATCAGATCAGCTCCATGTTACAATAATATTGCATTGTCATCCAATTTACACATATGTGCAAAATTTCAGCTCAATCAGAAACCGGGAAGTGGGTCAAAATCGCGCCCTAAGGAGTCGGTTACAAACATACAAACATACAGGTGAAGCTAATATAAAGCGTGTAAAAAAGATCAGGTTGCCCCGCGACGCAGACGAAGTGGCTGGATAGAATATATAAACTTACTAATATATTTATTTAGGTTCCAAGGTGTGAAGATGAACACTTCCAGCAGCGACTGATATCCTTACATCAACTGTCAAAGTAGCTTGGATAGTCGCCTGAGTTACGAAGTTACGAGGCAATGGGCTGGGCACATTGCTCGTGGAACCGACGGCCGATGGGGCAGTAAGGTTAAAAAGGTTCTAGACTAGAGTGACGACCGCGAACCGAAAGACATGGTGTAGGAAGGCCCCCAACAAGATGGACCGACGATGGTAAAAGTCAATATCCATACTATCCAACCATTTCATAAAAAAACGCTTCATAGAATATTCATTTCAAAAACAACGTTCGGCAAACTAACGATTAACAAATTGTTTGTTTCATAAAGCATTGTTTTACAAATAATTAATTTACATTTACAAAAATATCATATTACAAATCATTATTTGACAAATTGCTCATTTATTATTTATGACAATTGGTAAAGAAACGTATGATAAAAGAATGTTTAATAAACGTGCAACAGTAGTAAGTTAGGCTAAGGTTAGAAGTGTGACCTCATACAGAAACAAACTGCTACCAGTAAAGTAGGTTAGGTTAGTTGGAACTGCGACCCCATACAGAAACGAACTGCTACCAGTAAAGAACTGCGACCTTACACAGAAACAAACTGCTACCAGTAAAGTAAGTTAGGTTAGGTTAGGACCCCATACAGAAACGAACTGCTACCAGTAAAAAACTGCAGCGACCTCACACAGAAACAAACTGCTACCAGTAAAGTAGGTTAGGTTAGGTTGGAACTGCGACCCCACACAGAAACGAACTGCTACCAGTAGGTAAAGAACTGCGACCTCACACAGAAACAAATTGCTACCAGTAAAGTAGGTTAGGTTGGAACTGCGACCCCACACAGAAACGAACTGCTACCAGTAAAGAACTGCGACCTCACACAGAAACAAACTGCTACCAGCAAAGTAGGTTAGGTTAGGTTGGAACTGCGACCCCACACAGAAACGAACTGCTACCAGTAAAGTAGGTTAGGTCGTAAAATGGCTTATTTTATAAACGAGAAAATGATCGTTTTCAACATAAGTATTTTGCTAAATTAATATTTGTCAAATAATTGGGTCATACACAATTTTTTGTTCGCGTCTCTCCTGTGCTGTGGACATTGCAAAAGTTAAGGGTCCATAGCCAGTATTTTTAGTCAAGTCTATATCGGCGTGTGGGACGCCTGGCCAACCCTCGGCCCATTTAAATAAATCTAAAGTTTGCTGACTCAGAGTCGCTAATTTTATGTCCACAGGGAGACGACTTTTGTTTCTTTCGCTGTGTATGACCCAATTATTCATAGTATGAGCATTTTCAGGAATGTTTGTGAATCGTTGTTTATAATACCTGGTTTACACTCGCGTACGAGTGGCGAGACGAACTGCGGGACGAGTCACGAGACGAGAGTGTGAACAGGCACGCCTCGCGCCTCGTCTCGTGATTTTCCTTGATTTTGAGGCTCGCGTCCGGAGCGAGACGACGATGCGAGGCGCGAGGCGAGGTGACGAGGCGAGAGTGTAAATCAGGTATTAAATGTTATTTATGAAATGATGGTAGATAAACCTAAAGGTCGCAGGAACTACTGCACAGGCAGCGTAGGACAATCAAATTGGTTGTGGAACTCTTTGGGGTAGGCCTTTGTGGACGTGGACAGTGGACGTCTTTTGCCTGATGTGATGATGATTTGTCATATTGAAAGATTCGTATAAAAATCATGTGTCAAATAAATATTACAACTATTACAAGTGACCCAAAACTGTCGTCGCTTCGTCCGACTCGTAGATAACTTATCACAGTATACGCTACACTTAGGTACATAGGACCTTATCGCTTTGTTATAAGAGCTATTTTTACTTAAAATAACGTCAGTCGGATGTTCTAGATAAGATTAATACAATTCGACGGCGTGTTTGTTTAACACATTATTTTACTGCTAATATTTATTTAGCGCAATTAATGTACTAATCAATGACTACAGACTACCACAACCGATTTAAATATATAACTAATTATACATTACTAATAACTATATGAGTCGAAAAAAGTCGTAGTAGCCAAGTGGTTTGATCTTTGGCCTCTCAAGCAGAGGGTCGTGAGTTTGAGCCCAAATCGCTTAGTTTTTGAAATTGGTGTGAGAAATAAAATTTTAAATTTACCATGAGCTTTGCGGTGAAGTAAACACATCGTGAACAACGCTGGACACAACCTGCGAAGAAATTAAACAGTGTGAAGTTCCCAATCCAAACTGGGCCCAAGTGGGGACTGAGGCCCAAGCCCTCACATTCTGAGGAAGCCTTCAGTGGGATTGGGACGTGAATAGGCTAGGATGATGATGATGATGATATATATACGAGACGTTCAAACAACCATGTTATTACAATTAAACACGGCATATTAATTTCGTATGTTTAATATTAACTTCTTAATTAAATTAATTAACGCGGTATTTATTACTTTCGGCAATGAAATCGCGGAGCCAGTTATTAATAAAATGTGTTGACTTATTAATTTGATTTGCCGCAAGCTATTCGTGAATGTTCGGAAGCAATTAAATAACAGGAGCTACATTAGATTAATTAAAAATATAGATACAAACTAATTTCGATTAAGTATTTAGTTTGACAATGCTGATATGTATTGCTCATACTTACAGGTAGAGTCAAATTGTCACAAACATAAATATTAACTTGATCATCGGACATAACATTTATCATTTGTTTATATATCAGCAGTTAAAGAGTCTGGCCAGCGTAAGTTAGCAATGGAAAATAGCGGCAAATTTAAAAAATACGGGAATCGCAACCCACATTTTAACGAAAATTAAATCCGTCACAATTAATTTTAACACTGGTAATCCTGTGAATGAATGGAATAAATAAATTTGATACTTGTTTTAATTTCAAACCGCTCAATAAGTGTTGATCTTTTATTTTGATTGGTTTTAAATTAAAATCCATTTTTTAGCAGTATTTGCCTTAAAGTTTCTCGACATCCCATAAATCCAATGTCTTCTCGGAGTTCTATAAAGTAATGTTCTTAATGTAGGAACCTGTTTTTTTTACTATGTAAAACTCATTGATTTTATTTCTGATAGCGGAACCGTCAAAATCATCAAGTTTTGATACAGTTTGTGTATAGTCGCAGGCAGTAGCTAGTTTACCTATAAATATCAAGAACAAACCAGCGCAGTACAAAAATAGCAACGATGATTTTTGACAGAATAAAAATGTTGCCAGTATTTAATTTGATGTACATTGCTGCTTTCCAAACTGATTTTTGGGGTTGCCAAAACGAGGTTTGATTTACATTGCTTGTGAGAACTTATACTGGCCAAACTCTAACAAATATTAAAACCAGCTATTTTATTCAATTGGTGAGGTTTCATGCAATCGCCTTGTTGTTTCATTAATTACGATCAGTTCAACTACATTGTTTACCATAATAACCACTGGATACATATAATAAAGAAAAAAGATAGTTCGTGCAGTTCCTCCGCGCGGAAGAAGTGAAACTTCGTAATGTGGAAATGAAAAAGGCACTTATACATCAATATGAATGAACCTTATTGCAATAACCCAAAACAAAGAAGCGGCTATCAAGCAACCAACTACAGCGCTAGCGAAACAAGTTACATAACTCGTCGCTAGATGGCATTGCTCCTCGTGCGCACGTTAGTTTCAATAATTTTTCTTGATTTTTCGTAATTCTCAAAGAAATACTTTTTTTTACTAAATACGTACAAAATACTTTATTCTACGATAATTAATTAGTTTGATGAAAAAAATTTTTGAGTTTCAGTTCTAAGTTGGGGAACCCCCAAAATTTATTGTTTTTAGGGTTCCGTAGTCAACTAGGAACCCTTATAGTTTCGCCATGTCTGTCCGTCTGTCTGTCTGTCCGCGGCTAAGCTCAGAGATCGTTAGTACTAGAAAGCTGTAATTTGGCATGCATATACATATCAGTCACGCCAACAAAGTGGTAAAATAAAAAATAAAAAAATATTTTTTTTTAGGGTACCTCCCATAGACGTAAAGGGGGGTGATTTTTTTTTTCTCGACTAATCCTATAGTGTGGGGTATCGTTGGATAGGTCTTTTAAAACCATTGCGGGGTTGCTAACATAATTTTTCTATTCAGGGATCTGTTTGCGAAATATTCAACTTTAAAGTGAAAATTTTCATTAAAATCGAGCGTCCCCCCCCCCCCTCTAAAATCTAAACTGTTAGGTGCAAAAATTTGAAAAAATTCAGAATGGTAGTAAATATATCAAATTTACTAGGAAAATTATAGCGGCTAAGATTGCTTGGAAATTATCTGTAGTTTAAAAGTAAATAGTAGCCTAAGGTATAAAACATACCGAAACTTGGATTCCGTACACATACGAAATCTTTAGAAAAATATTACTTGATTTTTTCGTAATGGCGGCTACGGAACCCTACCTTGGGCGTGTCCGACACGCTCTTGGCCGGTTTTTTTTTCTATTTTTGTGTGAAAATCTTAGTGCGGTTCACAGAATACATCTACTTACCAAGTTTCAACAGCATAGTTCTTAATAGTTTCGGAAAAAAGTGGCTGTAGCATACGGACGGACAGACAGACAGACAGGTAGCCAGACATGACGAATCCATAAGGGTTCCGCTTTTTGTCATTTGGCTACGAACCCTAAAAAGTATCATGTACCTACTTAATGAATAAAGATTAGCCAGACTCAAGTGGCAGTGGCCAGGGCTCATCGCTCGTAGAACTGATGGCTGATGGGGCCAAAAGGTTTTCGAATGGCGTCCCTGAGCCGGAAGACGAATTGTAGGTAGGCCTCCAACAAGATGGAGCGACGACCTGGTTAGGATGCGAGAACGCGTTGGATGCGGATTGCGCAAGACCGGTCTGTTTGGCGAGCCTTGGGGGAGGCCTATGTTCAGCAGTGGACATATTTCGGCTGAAATTATGAATGAATAAAGATTAATAGTTACACGGCTCTTATAACAATCTGATTAGGTACAGCCTTTCAGTATCGGTATTATTTGTATACAACGTTATGTGACACTGGTACACTCATCAACACAGTGAAGTCATCGCTTCAAAAGAAATATTATGAGCCGTGCTTATGACGCAGTGATGGATGAGACCGGTAACATTTAATTTAATTGAGAAGTATCATCTTTTTGCAAGCTTTATCAGTTCATTTTGTTTTAAACTTTCGCGTCCTTCACTGATAACTGCTATCGTAACCTGTTACCCTAGAATTATTCAAAACAAGCTTCATAATTATCAAGATACCGTAAGGTCGGATCGGGTTACTTTGTCCCTGAAGGGTTTTTTTTTACATAAAACTGACCCGTCATTCACTACTATCTCATCTGATGAAAAGTGAAGATGAGGCCAAAGGTGTACCTCACTGGTTCAGTAACAGCCTATTCACTAGCCTTGAAGAGCCTTAGGTTGTATTTATCTGGAAATACAGACGACGGCAGCGAATTCCATTCCTTAGCAGTAATTTAATTATATTACATACTTCCCAACTTTGCCCACTAGGATTAACTCAGTCCAGGTTATTATACATACTTACTTACTTACTCCGTTGGCTCAGCGACCCGAAGTGGATCTTGGCCTCCAATACGAGTTGACGCCAACGCGCCCTGCTCTCAACGATCTCCTCCCAGTCTTGTGCGTGTAGAGCGCATATACATATAGGTTATACATATGAGTTGTTAATTTATTAGTTGCAGATATTTTTACAGCTGATAGTACTCGGTCCCTGGAGTATATTTAAGTATGAAACATTATAGCTTTCCAATTTTTTTTGGAGAAAACAGAAAAACAAATTTGCTACGTAAAAACACCGTGTTAATGTGAAGCGGCCAGTTACAGTTAAGTGGTATGTAAAAGAGGTACTAGAATCTGTTCAATGAGTTCTCATTTAATAATCACCGGAAAGGATCGGTAAATTGGTATTGGTGTATTTACATTTCTATACAAATCGATATATCAATAATACAATTAATAATTTATCATCTCTTCTCATCTAAATTAACTTGGTGTAATAGTTAAAATGCAGACAGACAACCGGACAGACATCCTGTCAATGTAAGACGATTTCCGTGGCAAATGCAATGGGCGTGTGCTTACACGAAATATCCTGTTTATGTTTCATATAAAGATGATGAAATTAAGACATAGGACCTCTAGTCTGTTTAGTTAAGTAGCTACAGGTTCTCGAGTGGCGTCCTCGGACCGGAAGACGCAGTGTAGGTAGGCCTCCAACGAGATGGAGCGACGACCTGGTTAAGGTTGCGGGATCGCGTTGGATGCGGATGGCACGGGACTCGGGACCGATCTGTTTGGCGAGCCTTGGGGGAGGCCTATGTTCAGCAGTGGACATCTTTCGGCTGATCATGATTAACCATTATACAGAGTAGGCAACTGCCTAGGGGCCCCGCATTGCCAAAGGGCCCCGCGCATGCAACACAGAAATGAAAAAGGTTTCGGAGTGAAAATTTTAGTAGGAAATTTTTATCCTTGATGAAAATAATATCTATCATGCTACCAGTTGATTTGATTTGACTATAGAGAATTGCGGTTGATATTGGCTGAAAGGGAAGCTCGAAATCCGGCCCTGTTCATATCATCCAAAAGACGTCCACTGCTGGAAAAGACTTCCCCTAAAGATTTCCACAGCGATCGCTCCTGCGCTGTCCGCATCCAAGTAGTTCCTGACCCTTACCAGGGGCTAAATTCAGGTTTATATATTTATTTTATTTATAAAAAAATAGGCTTACGTTTGACCTCAATCTCGCTTGATGGAAGGCGAAGATGAGGCCTAAGATGGTACACGCTTGCCTAGAAGGTGTCTGTTCACTTTGACCTTAAAGATACGAAAGGCACGGCCCAACACGGTTTGCGAGCGGTAATTCAATCGTTTGCGAGAGGATAGGAATGGGCTGAGCTTGGGATGAGCCTTATTTTCCTGTTGATTCGCTTTGTAAATAAGTAAATGAATAAATAAACAATTAAATAAATAAGGCTCATCCCAATCTCAGCCCAAACCTCTCGCAAACCAGTGATTTTTGGCGTTCCTGAATAGCAGTTCAGTTCATCCCTATCCTCTGGCAAACGATTGAATTACCGCTCGCAAATCGTGTTGGGCCGTTCCTGAATTTAGCCCCTGATCGTCGGTATATCTCGTTAGTGAAGTATGTTGATGCCGAGTCCTTCCCAGTCCAGTAGTTTGGAGAAATTTTTCAAAGCAGCAGTCAAGTTGAAAATATCAAGTTTAAGTTAATTTTATAAAACGTTGAGATGAGATAGTTAACATCGTATCATTACAAAGTACACATATCTTGTTATATTTACTACTAAGCTCAGGTCAACGGAGTTCAAATATATTGATTACAAATTGTAAAGAAGCTATTATCGAAACAAAAACACTTCATTCGTGAAACCGTGCGCCGTTAAGATAATTTTAATGATGTCGTTACTTAATTTAATGATGTGATATCAATCACAGTGTAAATACATAGTTGACACTTGCGTTAAACCTTCTTGGACAAGTAAGTAATAAGAAGAGCTCGGACAAATCATCGCTAAACAAATTAGGAAATCAATGTAATAATGAATTCTGGGTAGAGTTAATCCTAAGTACCTATCACGACTTTCTTTAGGGCCAAAATAACCCGACTTCACTGTATCTAAAGAGCACTTAACATTTTGACCTAATTCAATTGAATTTCTGTCATAGCTTCGTTACAGTGACGTTCCTCCGACCTTTCATGACAACTAAAATTAATAAAACTATTTGTCGTTATTCCTACCTACTACTTACACATTATAAGTGTCTATTAGTGAAATTAAAAACGATCAACAAGTGGATCAAGAACTATTTTTAGCTGTCTTACGACGAAATACGGTTATTTCTAATTTAAAAATGTAATTTAAAATATTGTACCTACATACATAATACGGGTCTATTACGTCCCTTTCCAACTCCAAGTCATAATAAGGATGATGAATTGATGACAGTGCTGACACCACAAAAGAATAATCACAAAATGCGACTTGGGGGTACTTAAATGAAATTTGGTAGTTGTATTTATGCAGCCGAGTTGAGAAACTTCGATGGTGCGATGCAGCCGATGCAGGATGTAGTAATTAGTTTCTCATGAGATGACTAGATGGCGCTAGAAGTCCCAGCCCACTCTTAAGACACAGGAAGCTGAAAATTTGCGTAGAGGTTTCCTTTACGTAAGTATGAAGCCGAATAAGAATATAGCCGCGGTGACCTAGTGGTTTGACTCGCAACTCGGAGTTTTTCGGAATTTATGTGCGAAATTACATTTGTAATTTTAATTTACCATGACCATTTACCGGTGAAGGAAAACATCGTAAGGAAGCCTGCAAACCCCTGAGAAGAAATTCAATGGTGTATATGAAGTTCCCAATTCGCATTGGGCCCGAGTGGGAACTACGGCCCAAGCCCTCTCATTCTGAGAGGAGGCCTGTGCCCTGCAGTGGGACGTATATAGGCTGGGATGATGGTGATGAAATAGGTATGAAGCAGGCAAGGAATGAGAATGGATTTTGCAAAATTCCGGATAACCGACTCATAGAAGAAGAAGAAGAAATCATTTATTCAAATAAAACAAATACAATTTAAATTCCAATAAATCATGAGTTAGTAACTAAGTAACTATCTAAACAGTGAAGGATTTTTGACCATTTACTGCACGTCTACATAACGTTATGCCTATGATGATGACTTGATGATATCACTAGTACCTATGAACTTCATCACATCATAGGTAGGTACTTACTATATAATTAATTCCGGCCCATTAATCCACCTTCTTCAGCCACCAGTACTTTTCAATTACTTACAACTCGAACCAATTAAAATGTTTAATTTGAAAACTAATTATTAAAAACCGGCCCAATCAAGGTGTAACCAAGTGGCAGGGGTAAAGGAGCCACTCTACATCTCAAGACTGACCTGAGAATACTTTAGCAACCTCAAGCACCCTCGTTGTCAATTGCAGGCTTGCAAATCTGAGATCCGATACCACGGAATAGGGAGATTCAGATTCCTGTATTTGGCTGAGAAGCAAAACATCAGTCACACTTCGGAAATCATTAAACATGTGTCCAATCTTAAACAACTTAACAATCCAACGAAGTCTAATTTAGACTAGTCCATAGAAGTAGTCATTTATTGAGTAGGTACAATGGAAAAAAATATATTAGGGGACAATGGATGCATTGAAAAACGTTTTATGTATGAAAGTAGGTACTTACTTCAATGGTTTGTTTTTGTGCTGCTGGTTTTACGGCATAAATATAGAGAAGATATGTACTTATGAACATTTCAAATAAAGCACACAGCAAGATTGAGCGGTTCTGCACTGCATCGTCCAAATCCTAAAAATGTCGACCCACACATAACAGAAGTACTATACTACCATTTGCTCATGCATTTATCACTCATTTCTCATAAAATGGGATGACGAAATTCGAATCTGGTGCTTAACTTCTAATACAAATAGTAAAGAGTGCTACTACTACTTTGGTCCGATTTTTTCGGATTCGGATCCGTATGCCGCTCTTCCAAGTTCACTTTACCCTTTCTATGCAACCATTTGATCGCGGAGTGTAATTGTTCTTTTTTTTTACTTTACATAAGTAGTAACAGTAACCCCCTGTTTCACTATCCATTGATCAAATTTGTTTGACTGTGATGTCGTCTCTGTTTGTTTTGTTCAAATAGACGGAGACGGCATCACATTTATCCGTCAGTTAAAATTAATCAATGGGTGGTGAAACCGCCCCTAAGTATACTTTGGCAACACTAATAAATAAATAATAAATAAATATCACGGGACAATTCACACCAATTGACCTAGTCCCAAAGTAAGCTAGGAAAGCTTGTGTTATGGGTACCAGGCAACGGATAATCATACTTATATAGATAGATACATAGTTAAATACATATTAAACACCCAAGACCCGAGAACAAACATTCGTATTTTCATATAAATATCTGCCCCGACACGGGAATCGAACCCGGGACCTCAAGCTTCATAGTCAGGACTGTTAAGATTAAGTTTGCTGGTGTAAAATCAAGTTTGTATTATCAAACGCTTTTGATCCTAAGAGATTCCGAGTAGTGTAGGTGCCTCTGCGTCCTACACTTGGCCAGCGTGAAGTATGTACTGCCTGTGCCTACACAGTAGATAGGCATTGGAAAGACTACTGAGGAATTTGTAATGACTAATGAATCAGTGAGGGAATATTTACAAAAATTATGAAAATATTGCTACCTAGCTCAAAAAATTACTAGTTCCATAACTAATATTTTTCGCGACAAAATCACGAATTACTTATTACTAAAATTACCTCGACGTTACGACCACATTGCAGCGGCTGTGGTGGTCATGAGCAAGTCAAAACGTGATTAACTGAGTCCAGAAAATATTAGTTATGAGTGGGAATTGCGAAAGAAGAGTAAGACTAGTTTCTTAGACTAAATTTCACTATGATAGCTTTTGTCTGACCTATTTGGAGTGGGTTGCGCAAATGCGCACTCCACCAACATAACATAGCTATTACATATATACAGTTAAATTATCTCGTCTATCCAATTTAACTTATCTATATATTTCCTTATTGTTTTGTCTACCTGCATCATAAATGGAAATGGCCAAGTTTCTTGCGGCGCATTCTTCTTGGCAATGATGGTCCTTACGAAAGCGCTGGTAGTTTAAAAAAGTGACATGTAAAAGAGCCCTTTGCGGCCTATTTGCAGAATAAACGTTTTGATTTGATTTTAGACTTTGATTCTGCAAAATTTCTGCGATCTAGTTCCAAAGGTTTGGGCTGGGCATTGGTGAGTAAGTCACTCATTTTCTGATTAGAATCTGTAGATAATCATTGTAAAACCCATATTAATTTATTTTTATTCAAACACGCAACGGTTCGTGGAGCTGTTTTGAAGAAGTTTCCCATTAACGTAATTAAGTAATTGCAGCTCAACATTAACATTAACTAATTTAATAACGGTACGGGCAAGTTCTCTTAAATTGTTACTTTCGCAGACGGAAAGGAAACGCAAGCTAGGCGGAAACATCCTCAATAGATAAAACAAATAATACATTGACCGGACAAACAAAACAATTATCAGGCGCCAAACTACGCAATATAATGTTTAGTATAACTGTTACAACTAGTTACTTAGCACTAGTTTCTGGAACCAGCTTTGAGAATGTACGCAAATTAATTAATTAGGTATGTAAGTAAAACAATATTAAATGAGTGTTACCAGTACGTCCCACTACAACTACTGCACATGCCCACTCATTCTCAGAGGCCTATGCTCTGCGTGGGAGGTATTTAGGGTAGGAAGATGAATAAAATCTGAAGTGAGTTAATCCCAAGGACCAAACTAACCCGACTTTAAAGTAGTTCAAATGTCTGTACCTATACACACATCGACATTAACAAATATTTTAACGAGAAACACAACAACCAACAACAAAACAAATATTGTAACAACGTACACACACGGCCTTGCCTCGTATAAACGATTGATTCAGTGTGGCACTCACTAAAACTAATGAAATTCCTCATCAACTTACATTATCCCATTCGGTATTCTACAAGAACGTTACCTAATTAAAATACCTGAAGAGGCCAAAGAACCGTAAACGCTTGCGTTATCCAAAAACGAAACGCACTCTTTCGTTACCGTAATTGATCAATTACACAAAACTAGCTATTTCATGCGCATCGTGTGTATCAATTGAGTAATTTTACACACGCAACAATTACCATAAGGGCTGTCAAAAGATAGTAACACGCGTGACCAATCTAATAGTACTAGAGAGCATTCACCTGAGATTCTTGGAAGCAGTTGACACCCTTTATGAAGCGCTCTTGGAGGTTTAGTAGCTATATCAGAAGTTATATTGCTATAAACCCACCCACCTTAGGCTTTCGTGTAGGTGCATGTTACGTTACCACGTTCATGTGAAATGTAAATTATTACATTAGAAGGAACATATCAAACCCTTAGATAGGATACAGACGGGCCAGAAATTGTGTAGGTGTGCATCTGTTAATGAAGCAAATAAAAATTGAAAGAAGAAACATCTTATTTTGACAGCGAATAAATTGTAAGTCAAAGTATACCTATATTTATTCAATTTAGGCTATGTGTTTAGAAGAATCAGGCAAGGAGTTTAACGATGTATAGTTTTTCAAAACTTATTTTTACTTAGGTACATACTTAGGTACCTACATCTAAAATAATTAAAATAACTAAATTTTAGACTAGGGATCGTCAATGCGGATCGGAATTACTTCCAAGCCTCCCTGTCCATAATGTAATCATTAATATTATAATACCTACGCCTTTGATATTAGTGCCCACTTGACGTTGAATTTTAAAATTACATATTTGATCGGTTCTACTTTTTGAAATCTAATATATAAAATTCTCGTGTCGCGGTGTTTGTTACCAAACTCCTCCCAAATGGCTGGACCGATTCTCATGAAATTTTGTGTGCATAATGGTAGGCCTGAGAATCGGTCAACATCTATTTTTCATACCCCTATTCTTCGCAGACGGAGTCGCGGGCAGCAGCTAGTTTTATTATAAACGACTTTTTAGATATAAATGCACTCTAATTCAAAATGTATCATGTCCAAATCCTCAACGTTTCGGCCCTGTTGTAACTTTTAATGAGCGAGATTAGGAGTAGACCTAAGTGGAGGGATTTAGGTTTAGGGTTTTTGGTCCTATGTTCTACCCAGGGTCTCAAACTACATATCTCGATACCAAATCTCATCTAAACCGTTTCAGTGGTTTAAGCGTGAAGCGGTTAATGTTGCTTTTATAATATTAGTAAGGATTCCGAACTAAGACACGCAAATGACGAAACCAATACGTTTTTAAACACCTCTCTGTTATTTTTATTTCTATCCATAGCAAAAAAAACTGAAAAATTGTTAGGATGCATGATGTTGATGTCGCTTACATCGATATCAAGTTACACTCAGTCTCCCTTAATTACAGACTACAAAATCTTCAACTAAATACTTAGTCAAATCGTCAAGTTCGTTAGATTACCACAAACAAACAGCTAAATCCAGAGACCATCAATCATCGACGTCTGGATGGGGCTCCGTGTAAACATGTCTCAGTTTGGAATGTGGAAAAATATACACAGGGTTCACTAAATAAATTGGTTTATTTTCAAAGGCACCGGCGACTTTCGACTTTTTAAAAACCAGCCGTACGTTTGACATTCGACAACGGAGACATAATAGACGAACAAAAACATCTAATCAAATTGTTTTCAGACGGCTCAAACCAATTCTAAAAACTTTAAAGTCTACACTGCGACAGTTTCTTTCGGAATCGCTTCAGTTAGTGTTGGATCAAGGAATATTAAGACATAGTGAAAATAAACGGATCACTCACGTCTCAAAACGAGTTTAACTCGACATGTTTCGGGCTAATCAATAGCCCTTCCTCTCGGAGTCGCACGTCACGGCGGCTGCCAAACGTGCACTGCACATGTCGAGTTAAACTCGTTTTGAGACGTGAGTGATCCGTTTATTTTCACTATGAGTGAGTCGCACGGTAGTTTCATGTTTAAAGTAATATTAAGACACTTTGGTCTTACAAAACAGGTTACGATTATTGTAGTATCTTTTGAAATAACAAAGCCAAACATTTCATGTTGGCAAGTCTGCTTACCAACCAAAAAAGGCGCTGCCTACAGTGCCTTTTTATGCAATGCCTAATAACTAAGCTGCATAAAATTTGAATTCAGAATGATCTAGCAAACAACGCTTAATTAACTCAAGCATATACACCGTCGAGCTCAGCTAGGCAGGATGTTATTAGAAAGATCATTCTTCTACGTTCCAATTCATTACCGACGCGACCTGTCATTACAACCATGCCAAAGAATCCCGAATCCTATAAGACATCGGTAAATTTCAATTCCCAAAACCTGTTTAGTCTCTCACACACTCTATATCGATGACGCCGCTTTTTTCACTGTCAAGTGGCTTGTACGTTTTTTTAGTTGAACCGTTTGGGATTAAAAAGCCTTGCCGCATGCAGGCTTAGAGCTTCCCACGCAAATATTCAAAAATATCTCGTGTTGTAATTAAAAAAACTCGATAATTCTTCCGAGTTATAAAACATAAAGTACGGTATAAATTGGGTTTAAACACGGCTGCTCCCGCAAAATTTACACTTAAAATTAAGCTCTTTTAACGTACCATAAAACCGGCGGTTGGACTCATTTATTTCGCCTGATAAAAGTATGATAAGCCGGGAACATTAATTACTTTAGCAGTATAAAAGTTAGAGCTGTGTCACGGTGGCCTTTGGAGGTACTTAGTTCTACATGCCGCTTTAAATTAGACTTCTTTCATTCCGGACACGCTGCGCAAAAGCAGAGACAGCAAAAATCGGTATCGCTTATCTCCTCTCAATTGCCTATCTAATTAAGCACGGTTGGTAATAGTTAATAATGTTGGTAGGTTAACATAATGTAATGTTGGTATAGTTACATTTTCGTACCGCATGAGGTTTCATTTAGACTTTAATATTAGTGTTTACTAGTCTGTCTGCTAACTGTTTGCATTGAGATCTCGACACTAGAGATTTACATTCATTAATTCCTATATCTGCTTAAACTCGCATACATCTTAACTCTAGTTTAGATCCGAAATGTATGTACTTAATTTAGCCAGATAATATGACAAATTTAAAACTGAAGTCCAAAAAAATTTGATCACATTAAATCATAGTTCATACAAAACACGAAATTTTCTGACACGAAATGTGAAATTACTCATATACTAGGGGCGTTCAATAAAAAGTGAGAATGAGTATGTTATAAACAACTTTTACTAAATGTCATTTTATTTTTCGACATAGTCACCTTTTAGCATAATACACTTAGTATATCTTTTTTCTAAACTTAAAATTCCATTTTTAAAAAAGGTCTCATCTTGAGTACTTAAAAAATCTTGTCCTGCAGCGACTACCGCGTCGTCGTCTTCAAATTTCTGGCCTCTCAGGTATTGTTTCAATCTCGGAAATAGGTAGAAATCACTGGGAGTGAGATCTGGTGAATACGGAGGATGCTTAAGGATATCGAACCCAGCATCACGAATTGCAGCCATTGCAACGGCGGACTTGTGTGCCGGAGCATTGTCCTGGTGGAACAGCACAACTTTCGATCTCATCTCATTGCGCAATGTTGCTATTTGTTTGGCGTATAAAGTGCCCGTAATAGTGGCTCCATGCTCGAGATACTCAATCATTAATACCCCTTTACCATCCCAAAAAACAGAGCCCATGACCTTACCGGCAGATGGGCTCACCTTGAATTTCTTCGGAGTTGGAGATGATGGCCTTTTCCATGTCATAGACTGCAGTTTCGTTGCAGGGTCGTAATGATGGAGCCATGTTTCGTCCATTGTTATAAATCGCGCCAAAAAAAGTTCCTGGTCTTGCTGCATCAGGTTCAAAGCTTCTTGACAAATCTCTAGTCTAGTTTGTTTTTGCGTGTCAGTAAGCATTCTTGGTACCCAACGCGCAGATACCTTTTTCATACCCAAGCGTTCATGTAAAATGTTATGCACGCTCCCCGTTAAAATCTTTACATTTTCAGCAATAAAACGAACTGTGACACGACGATCCGCCAAAACCGAGTTTTCGACTTTTTTCACAATTTCTTCAGTTACTGCTGTAGTAGGACGTCCGGAGCGGGGGTCGTCCATTGTCGATGTTCTTCCACGTCTAAATTCGGCGCACCAACGTGCGACTGTCGAATACGGAGGAGCATTAGACCCTAAAGTGTCCCGCAAATCCAAATTGACTTGGTCCGTAGAAAAATTTTTCAAATACAAGTATTTGATAACGGCGCGCAGTTCAATTTTCTCCATTTTCGCTAACGTACTCAATAGCATTGCAAAGAAATTACCGTATATTTTTTTAAACAAAAGACTGTTAGTTTTTTTTTTTTCATAGCAATCAGCTAGATAGATTAGCTTTACCGGCCAGTATTTAATTTCGTAATATTAAAAGAGTTTGCATCTTATTCTCACTTTATATTGAACGCCCCTCGTAGTATGGTTAATTTTCGTGCTATAGCGGAAGAAATTCATACTATTTTTAAACACCTGCATTGAGATGTCCAACTTTATGAACTCTCCCCATATTTTCAATGTAATGTACCTAATCTATGTAGGTATGTTAAGTTGCTTAACCTCTAAAAACCCCATTCCCATTACCATTTATTACAAGAAAAATGATAAAAATGTAATGAAATATTGTAATATTGGAAAGAAAAAAATTCCATAGAAGCAAAGTTTACAAAAACATTAATTATCGCCACTATTTATCTCGCAACCAACGGTTTACTTTACGCTCACTTAAACTAAACAAAGGCAATTTATAAACATTCCGAGGGTTGGTTATTTATAGCAGTTATCGGCGCAAGCGCAGAGACAGGGCAGATCAGACAATTTCTATACTAATAAACATACTGACACTAATTACGAAAAGACGGACAGACACCAGACGTCTCATTAGTCAGTTTAGTGTATGCCTTTACTTTTACCTGATATGGTCATTTTTCATTCTTTGTATGAAGTGCTAAACAAGTGTCGAGTCTAAAACTGCATAAAATGCGGCGTTTGGTTTTGAAATCCTATTCAAACTTCCTGCTGCATTTATAAAATGATCCCACCGAAAAACGTGTACAAGGGAACTAAGTTTGATACTAAAATCGTGTGAGTTGGAATGTTGACTTGGTTGATAAAATATTTGAGAACAGACATGGTTGGTGGCAGCCCGAAAATCTAATGGATGAAATAATAGGGATGTTGACACCACCAATCAACTGACGTTCTTTTCATGAGCTGTCAAAACACAATCTCCCATAGAGTTTCAATGACAATAGCGACATATGACGTCATTGTTCGCATACTCAATCAATTAACTATTTATTTGTTTTAAAGCAACAAAAAATCTAATTTTGCATTTAATCGAAAATTAATCTGGCTTTCAGGGGCTGAAATAAAGCGTTTTTTTACTGGAGTCGTGTCTTCAAATTATTTTTTAATGGTGTCAACATCCCTATTGATGATAAGGAACTATAACTAGGTAATCAAGTTCAATGTTTGCTAAGGTAAATAACAATAGTATCGCCTACGTCAGAGTAACAATTTTTAAGTATTGATAACTTTTCTGAAAATGCGATGACTAAGTAAACCAAACAAAACAAATTTCCAGGGCATTCGACAGGAAAAAACGAATAACCTACTCATATTTCACATGAGCGATGGATACCTAACATACATTTGGTATATTAAGTCCATTGAACACCAACGACCCTTGGCATCACGGTACAAAAAAACTCATGATCCACGAATCAGCACGACAAGATTCCTTGATGATTCTTAATGAAGACGTTAACTACCATGGTCATACTCATTACTCCTACTTCAAGTACTCACTTTCAATTCCGATACATGTAAATGAAATGAAATGAAATATATTTATTTGCGTAACATTATGTCATAATCATAATAGATGGTGATCAATTTAAAATTTCAAAAGTATCAATAATGTCAATTACCTTATAAAAGTAGGCATGCAAACATTTTCTTAGTCTAAATAAAGCTACAAATGGAATAAAGTTCATATTTCAATGTCATTATCATTAATCACAATTCTTATAAACTATCAATTCAATTTAAAAAGAAAAAAAATACATATAATTATTTATTGCGTTTTATAATTTAAGTATTCACTAACACTATAAAAATTGTTCGAATGCAAGATTTTTAATAAAGCCAATTTAAATTGTTTTGACGGCAACTCTAATATATTAGTTGGGAGCTTATTATAAATTTTTACTGCCATCCCACTGACATTGTAGCGGTAGAAAGCAAGATTGCTTTTAACTACCCGCAATTTATTAAGCCGCGTGCTTCTTGCGTTGAGATTCATGTGCGATATTGTAGTAAAGTAGTGACTGTTTGTTTTTACAAAGATACATAATTCGGCAATGTAAATACATGGTAACGGAAGAATGTTAAGTTTTTTAAACATGGGCCTGCACGAATCCCTATTTCCAATGCCACTTAGAGCTCTAATGCACTTTTTTTGAGCTTTGAATGCTCTTACGATTTCTACAGAATTACCCCAAATTATGACACCATAGCGCAACACTGAAGAAACATAACCATGGTAGGCATTCAAAGCTGTCTTTAAGGACGAGATTTTCTTTAACCTATTTAGTGCATAGACAAAACGATTAACCTTTGTACACACCAAGTGCCTCTTCCAATTACAGTGCTCATCAAGTACTATACCTAAAAATGTCGTCGTATCTATTATTTCTATTTTATCATTTCTGTATGTCAGATTCAAAGGCAGTTTTTGACCTTTTTAAGTCCTAAATTGAATGGCTCTAGCATTAATCAAAAGGCCTCATTAAACATTTCTTGGTTGATACCAAGGCTTATTAGTTTAATATTTGCAGCGAGATGTCGTACCTCAAAAGGAAACTGGTGGAAGGTGGGCTCGCGTTATGTAGTAGAAAAAAGGAGATTCTACTTGGTATTGGCATTACAGCCATATTAGCTTTTCCACGCAATTAGATGACTATATCATAAATTACAAGGTATTTCTATTTTATCATTTCTGTATGTCAGATTCAAAGGCAGTTTTTGACCTTTGTAAGTCCTAAATTGAATGGCTCTAGCATTAATCAAAAGGCCTCATTAAACATTTCTTGGTATCAAGGCTTATTAGTTTAATATTTGCAGCGAGATGTCGTACCTCAAAAGGAAACTGGTGGAAGGTGGGCTCGCGTTATGTAGTAGAAAAAAGGAGATTCTACTTGGTATTGGCATTACAGCCATATTAGCTTTTCCACGCAATTAGATGACTATATCATAAATTACAAGGTTTGGCATTGGCATAACTGTCAAGCTGCTATTTGCTCATCTATAAATTTAAAAAAGAACAGTCCTGACTGACTCACTCACTCATTGACTGACTGACTTTACAACGCCTAACCTAAACCCTTGGTCCTAGAAGACTTTAGCCTGCAAATAGGTAATTATAACAGTAAAAAAACTAATTTCGATATTTTGGAAATTCCCACGGGATAAGGCAAAAACGGGATTTATATATTCAAACTAACTGATACCGATAATGATGATGGATTCTTTGATGTTGCTTTGCCGGATTATAGTTTTAATAAACGAAAGAAATGAAGACGCTTTACCACAAATTTGAATTCTGTGCGGATGAAGTCGCGGGCAAAACCTAGTCTAAATACAGAACAACAATTCTCATCTTGCAGACTTCTCATCCTAACCTCAAAAGCGTCAAGAGTCTAAAAACTATTATGACAACATAATATGAGGACACTAGTGTCGTTAGTAATTACGTCATTCTCAAAACGTAACAGGTATACATCTGACCTACTTCATTCATCTCTAAATAAAGAACGCTCGAATTTTGGCAGAATAATAACGTAAATAAGCTTAGCAGGCTGCCAGTCACGGGCTAAAGTCATTTGTGTTTACACGCTACAATATGATTCACACATCGCCAATTACTCCTTTATTTTTAGTCACGCAAGCGAACAAACAAACTGAATGATTTACTGTTATACCACATCTTAAGCGCAAGGACTGAGGAATCCAAAACATGTGTGAAGATGGCGAAATCTATTTTTAGCTCAAGTGGGTGCAGTGAAAAAGACCAGTCTGGATATCTGGACAAGAAAGGTCTGTTGGAAATAAAATGAGCAGCTAACAAATTTGTTTTTAGTCTGACATATAAACACAAACAAAAGAAGTCACCTTGCAGATGTGATTCATTTGAGTGCAACCAAAATAATTCATGACGTACAGTCAGCGTCAAATAGTTCGTGACACCGAAAGTGGCCAAAAAGTTCGCAACACGGCCTTATTCCGACTGTAATAAAGACGTGTTGCGAACTATTTGACCACTTTGGGTGTCACGAACTATTTGACGCTGACTGTACCTACGCATGTACCCATAAGTCACATCTTTAATCGCTTTAGAATTATATTCTAAGGCATCCTACTTTGAAGACGTTCATACTCAACGTCAACTTTAGAAGTTTTCCATGGAACATTACCTTCGAAAGAAAGGATCTAGTTTCTTTGTCACAGGTGGAAGACAAAGCTGAACGACTTTTATGAAATCGTTAGCCGGAAAAATGCACTTTCCACTCTCCTTGTAGAGTAATTCAATATGGAAACCGCAAACAATGCCCTAGTTGGTTAATAAAATTTTACGGTGTTCTGCAATAATAAATGGTACCTAGTTACAATAGTGTCACAACACAGAGTTGGGGAATATAAACTTTATGTCTCGGTAGTAAACTTTTAATAGCATTGTCGGCAAATTTTGAATTGTTGTATAAATTAGTCTCCGCGGTACATTATGAAAATTAAATAAAGCGGCATTTTTAAGCGCCTATTTAACTGATGAAGCGGCTAGATCTAAGTGAACGAGTGTGTTCAGTACATTGTCTTAAGACTTCTTCTATATTGATATCAGGTTAGAACTTGATAATAGACATCTACAGTAACCGGGAATACTTAAAAGTCACATAGGTTTGCTGTTAAATATTAATAGACAGAGCTGCAAAACCCCAGTAACTTTCAATATCGGTGCAATCAACTTAAAATCGTGTCACGAACGAATTCATCTCACATTAACCCGACTCCATCACAGCAACACGGTAACAGAACGATGGTCACAAACAATGAGACACACCCACACGTAAACAGGAGCGTTACGATTGGTCCAAAAGTCGACCGCTGCACACATAAACAGTGTGGTCTGGCAGCGCAATATCGCTCTAGTGGTTCTGCGGTGGATATCTATTCACACATACGCTTTGTAATTATGTATACATTATGGAACAGATTACATAAGCACGCGTACGTATCCGTGGAAAAACCAGGAAAGAAAATAAATATAAATACATAGAATAGAATATAATTTAATTTATTGCCACAACAATAACACACTTAATTGACCATGAGTCCATGAATCATTAAACTGTCATTATTACCTAATTGTATTTAATCGAGTAGAACATGTATAGGTACAGGTTATTATTGACTACTAGCTTTTGCCCGCGACTCCGTCCGCGTGGAATTAGTAATTCCGGCAGCTTATTTTTTTTATCCAATTTGCTTTTTCATCAATTATGGCTCTCCTTAGTTCCTCGTTATAAAAAAAACCACAGCCCTGCAACACAGAACTCCCCCGCACCCCCGAACCCTCCCGCACACCCGTGTTCACATTCACCACCGTACTCCCAAGTCAAGCGTGCCTATAGAAGTTTTACTTCAAAAACCCCCGAGCTCCGCTCCACTCCTATTGGTGTTAGGGTGATGATATGATGCCTATGTCCTTTCTCAGGCTCTAGACTATCTGTGTACCAAATTTATTACCATGTAAAATGAAGTCGGGTAATGTAATGATAGAGATTTCCGTCCGTATTAAAGAATTGGTAGAAATCTAAGATAGACCAGGATCGTGAAATATTACGTATGAGAATGCAATAATCCTCATCAACAGATGCATTCTGTAGTAATACTGCTGGAGATAAGCAGGACATAGTTCCTTGATAAAATTCCAGGATCAACGATGAAACATCTTAAGTGTGTAACTACTTAATTACTAAACGATAACCTAAACGACCCTATGCAATAGGTAAGAACACTATCAAATTAGTGTATCACAATGCTATGCGTAAACAAGATAAGATAAAAAAGGATGAAACGTGAACGATGTCTCAGCAGGACATTACTCATTAAAAACAAATGCAAGCTGACGCATGGAGTAAGCTAAAATAGGCTGTTCTTTAGTGCCCGTTGAAGTCCATAAACTCATTTGACGACAAACCAGTTCTTTGTTACGAACGTATAAAAACTATATACGACTATACGAGTTGCCGGCGGCTAGCGCTTGACCCTGTACTATAACTATAAGGCTGTCCAATAAACGTCTTGTTACGCCATCCATTGCAGACTTTGATCAAACAGAGGACGATGCGGTTGTACTATTTGCCGTAGTCTGCACAAAATGATAAATATCGCTCGGTTAACGCGGTCCGTGGTAAGAGCACCGTGCAGAGCGTCCTTGCACAGAAATTGCTGTTTTAGACGACGGCACGTTTACAACACGCGCGCTCCGTACATAAAGTTACTGAAGCGGAAACAACAAATCCCGATGGTATCTACATTGTAAATGCAATTGCTGGAGATAATACAATACCACCTATAACTATTCGAGGCGACACCTTTACAAACGTTTTAGATATTTCCATACGAGTGTAAATTATTAATAATGCATGACCGTGGAGTAGGTACACACAAGACTGCGGCCTTTACATAATATCTATGTGGGAACTTGTCCCCGATTCATAATAAGTTCTAGCGTTACCGTAACCTAACGCAATAGAGTAAGTATGTAAATTTTGATTATTTTGTGATTTAGTCCCAACGGTGATTTAATTTCTCGCATCTTCGTCCCTTTAGTTCCGAAAACTGAACTTCAATAATTACAATAATTACTTTATTCGTTTTGCTTACCGGAAAATGATTCACGAGTTTATTTAATACGCAAATAAGCGACTATAATATTGAATGCTGATAAGTTTCATGACGAGACCACGGATGTGATTCACGCAACTCGCACACATTCAACTTTTCCAGCGGATCTAACTTATCTAAACCAACGCTGGATGAGAACGGGGGACTTTTATCCAGTTGGCATATGCTTTATCGATACAGCAGGCGGAATTAATCTAAATTCCTAGCAGTAGCAGCGGTGAAAAACCTAGTTCTCGCAGCAGCATCTGGCGCTACGACCTCAATAAAAGCGATTGTATATTTTATTTACGCATGTACAACCAAACGGAGTTAAGGGACAGATTTCCAGTGGGCACATTGGGCGAGTAGCCGCGCCACAGGAAGGCGTCAATTTGAAACGACAATCGAAGGATGTTGCCGAGGAATTTATGCCGTTGGATGATTATAAGAGCACGCGGTGATCACGCATAATTACAATGTAGGTGGACGCTCCTTGAATACACATTTGTATCAGTTAGCAGTTCGTCTTTCAATGCCAATTTCTGAGAATTATCATAATTGTGTTCTTAATTGGCCATCATTGAATCAATCAACTTTCTAAGCCCTTTAAATGCATAAGTAGAACGATTAATGGATTTCGAATTACCTCGCCAACGCAGGCTTTATCGTTTTAATTTCTATTGTTAGCTGTCAGCCAGCAAGTTCTGATTAATTAGTACGAACGTTAACTTTACAAAAGATAAAAATAAAGCGCACTATCAATCATTTGAAAAGCAGGTCGTTGTGAAGATCAACTTTACGAGAACGCGTGTAACGAGCGAGACTGCTAAGTACTTTCACCGTGGATAGCAGAAATTTGAAAAGGCCGTTCGAGACCGCACGGAGTCTGTGGTGAAGGCGACATGCAAATTCGCCACTCGAAATGCAACGTGACATGACGAGGGGGGGACGGCATTCCTAGCGCGGCGCGGCACTGGTAGTGGGAGGGGACGGTCATCGACCGTCCTCCCGGCCGCGCATAAACTACGCAGCCGCATAAGGTCAATACGACGGTACGACCGCCATCGACGGCCGAACCGGGCCCAATGCTCTCGAGGCGAAACAGTTTCGCAACACCATTGTTCGTTTGAGCGATACAACCCGAAAATCAATTACGGACCCACACACGAATCTAATTTAATGGTGGATTGCGCAAGAGAGGATATTATCTGTAAATCAGATTGTCGGTAATACGTTTTGTCGCCAGACGTGTTTGAAACCGTCGGCGCTTAAGCCACTTTTACTGGTTGGCTTCGCTCGGTAATATACATGAGGATTGCGGATGAGGCAATCTGGACGAATTACATACTGCTGCGAATGTGCGGACAATTTCAAGACTCGGCAAATAATTTTTTGGGCTCATTTTATAAATTTTACGATTCGCTTTTGCACAAATTACGCAGGCTTTATGTATCCCAGCGTAGCTCGGTGTTTAAATATTTGATACCTTATGCGACCGACCAGCTGGTCATGTGAACGTCACCTGACGCCGTGACTCATTTTAAATATTCCAGCGACAGCATTACCGTTGATATCGTCAGTAGCATAGAGATAGCAACGTGTATTTTAGGTGGCAGATAAGAAGGCATTGATAACTTGAATCAGTTAAAAAATACCACATATGCAATGAACGATATGACAATTAATTAAAAGTAGTTAACTTTTTGCTCGCATCAGATACAAACATCTTTATGACCAGAAGAGAAGATTAAATGGAATTGTACTTACCTTCCGCTCGGCGATCTCGGCCGTTCTCCCCGCAGATGTCAGTTGCCTAGCTTCTTCCAAATGGACAACTTAACTGCGGCAAATTGCTTTGCATATGTGCATTGTGTCAGGTTGGAATGCTCGTAGATATTAGATATTCCAGCAATGATACTGAGGTAACACGAACCGCACCAAAGCAAACACAAGGTCAGCATATTGGCAACCTTCCCAATGTTACATTACCAACATTTTATGCTATTAGGTATCTCCTATCAATTGCTTCAGTTATTCTTTAGCTTTATAAACTACATAAAAGTCATAACTCATAACCAGATAACGGTAATATAATGGTAATTTTAAACAAAACGTCCGAGCGCTCGGCGCCATTTATTGTTAACTCTGTTTGACATCCGCTCGCTCGGCTTACAAAAATATTTACATTATCGTAGGCTGATCTCATTGCGAATTAATTAACTGCGAAAAGCGATGCTCGGTTTACTGTAACGAAGGCAATTTCATAAATTTTATTTACTGTTGTCTAAATTTGATTTCGTTTTAAAAGTTTCTTGACAAATGTGAATTGCTCGAACATAAATTTAACTCTGTTGAGTTTGGAGTGGCACGCCAAGCTGATAACGAACAGAATTAAATTCCTTCCCGTGCAATGAACAATGCAGTTCTAAATGAACAATGGCAAAGTTTACATAAAAGTACGGCAACACTGTTTATCTTAACGTGAACGCTTTTTGAGCATTAAACAGGCAATGTGCTCGAGGCGGTACCGTACTGCAAAACGCTCAAAAAGCGTTTAAGATTACACGAAGTGCAAACAGAAACGATTTCAGAGGTTTCTAGCTTACAGCGCATATGTTTGACACGCTACAAACTATTTTAGGTCTAAGAAAAATGGTGCTCGCTAAATAAGACTTGCACTTTGATGAATCATGCTTTGAACGACTACGACGGAGAAGTTGTTTTATTAAGTTCGTGTGATGTTATGTGATTCAGACTTAAGTGTTTGTATTTTCATTGGTGTGCAGTATTGACTGATTACAATTAAGAATATCGTCACCAAGCCACGTGGTGCCACTTCGCGGAAGTTTCTATTTACAAGGCATAATTTACGTATGGGCAAACTAAAAATGTAATTCGTCACATCTGGAAACATCCTCAGCGTTGAGCTATTATTTTTAGACACGGGTTATGGTGACCGATTTCCGTTACGCTCGCGAGGCGTGCCAGCTCCGTAGGTGAAAATGACTTACTTTGATATCCAGCCGTCCAGGACCAGAGGGAGACCATCGCCAGCAGCCAGTGGTACATGAGCCCTTCGATCTTCCAATAGAGGGGGGCGTACAAGGGTCGTATGAGGCGCAGCGCCATCATCCACACCACGTAAGCGGGGACGCAGTATAAGTTGTTCAAGATCGCGAATGCCGTGCGCGCCACGATCCGCACGTACCGGCTGAAACAGCAGGGCGCGTCACCACGACCGTCTCGCCACGTCTCCACGCGCCACGCGCCACGCGCCCCTCCGGGCCCCACGCAACGCAACGACACAAAGCGATGACCATTCGTGAGAGGACAGTGACGTGCGACACAGCACAGAGTGAGACCGAGGGTTGAGTTTGCGAGAGGCCCGGGCGAGATGGTTCAGTGCGTTCTCCCTGCTGATAGCTGCCGAGGCGCGGGGGCTTTCGTCGGGCTGGGCGGCCGGCTCAAGGACATGGCGCTGCGCCGAACAATCAAACAAGGCGTACATTTGACGATATTTATTAATGGAATCGTTCACCGGTTCACTGTCGGTTATTTCGTTAAGTAGACTGCAAGTACAAATTTAAAAATCGCCCGTCGGCGAGCGACCATCGCGCTCGCCGGCGAGCTTACATGCGATTTCGTTTGCGACACACATTTTACACCGATCGACGTAACATTAACTCGTACGACGCGAGCACACATAGACAGACATACACAATTTTATTTTACGATGCATACTGTGGCACGACCGCGGCCGGCCGAGATCGTCGTGTAAAAATTAATACAAAGTTCATTATATAAAATTAAAAAACGACATCGGACCGCTGAAATTATACAAAAATTACAATATTTAAGACTGTACACTATCTAATATATACAAAAGTTGCCAGCGTAGATATGTGCGAGGGCT
The DNA here is from genome assembly GCA_947859365.1 of Archips crataeganus. Classification (NCBI taxonomy): domain Eukaryota; kingdom Metazoa; phylum Arthropoda; class Insecta; order Lepidoptera; family Tortricidae; genus Archips; species Archips crataeganus. Next base: position 17,493,934 of record OX402059.1, on the reverse strand, counting down.
TTATATACAAGGGCGGTGGGGTGGGTGTCGCTCACACGTTGTAGTCGTGAGCCATGAGCCCATGCACTTGCTCGAGGCGGTACGCGAGCCGCTGCTTCTGCGAGAACTCGTCCTCCTCGAGCGTCACCATCAGTTGCTCGTTGTACTTCACCGCATACGCGTAAAGCTCGTTCAGTGCGCAGTTCGTATTGAACTCCTTGGTGTGGAGGCGCGACTCCTCCGCTAACATAGCGTTCATGTCCTGATCGGATATCGCCGGCATCAGCTTAATATCCGCGTAATACCGCTCTACCCACTCTTTGTACACCGGAATGTCTTTCGCATACAGAAGTTTAGAGGAAGGAGAGTCTTTGCCCAGGATGTGGTCGGAGGTAGAACACGAGTCCATGAACGTCTGCGCGATGACGGACAGGCACGAGTCCACCGTATTAGACTTGTGTACGTCGAACACGAAATTAGGATTTTTAATAAGATTCACCCAGAAACGCAGAGGAAGCGAATTGCTTTTCCAAGTGTGCACTACTTCGGGATCGGAGATTGCGTGCTGTAGAGCCTGATCATCGAGGAAATCGAACATATACTTTATGGCCAACGGTAGCGCGGAGCCGCGGTGCGCCGTGCTGAAAATAGTCTCGAATAAATCATCGACGAACTTTTGCAGCGTGCCCTTAGTGGCGAGAAGACGCGTAAGATATATTTCCGAGACCATTTTGTTTCCGCGCTCGCCTTCTTTGTGTGCGTCACCATCGTGGTGCCTAACTAAATGCCAATACTTGAAGCCACCGCCATGTTCGTACTTGAACGGGCTCGCGGGAGGACTAGCCGAACCGTATTTACCCCGATTGAGAGTTTCATAAGTGTGCGACTTATCATTTTTCTCCATGTTAGACAAATTGTAAACCGAACTCTGTTTCGCGACTAAGCTGAGACACGCGCCGTCTGGTACGCGATAATGATTAAGGGTATTAAGTTTGCGCCATTCGCCCTCGCATTTAGTAGTGCTGTCTTCGTCATACAGAATTAATCGACCGCAGGCGCCCGTGCGCCATTCCAAGTCTAGCTCGTCACGACTCGGCCTTTGTGAATACGGAGTGGCGCGGTAAATGGCATCTAAACACTTTTCTTTTACTTGGCTTATCGTATCACAGTCGAGGACTTTTACTTGCACGTTTTCCGTCGTAGCATCTAGGCCGCTCACGAAGATAGTTTGCTGGGATATAGACGCGCTCACCGCTATCGGCTTGAAATCTATCGACTGTCTAATAAGTTTTTCTTCGCTGAGCGAGTATCGCGCCTCAGACGTTATTGCATCTACTGGGCCTTTGTCTACTTGACCTTTCATTGACCTAAACAAAAGATAAAGCGGTTCGCCAGCGCATTCACGAAGGAATTTATACAAGAGGAAAGTAAACCAAGCACTCAACATTTTCTCGGCCACGCTCTCAGTTCGCCTTAGCAGCAGCTTAGGGTGGCTTTTACCCTCCATGCACTTCTCGATAAGCTCGGCCAATAACGTTTTTAAGACATCGGTGCAATATTCCATTTTGCTTTGCAGAGTTACCATGATAAGGGAAGCTACATTGACACGATCGCGCATTGAAAAATATCTATTGCTTTCTAAAGTACGAATAAATAATAAAAGGAATGTTTTGTTCATAATAAGTTGCCCAAACATTCTGAGACCTTTATCTTTCCTAATAAGCTCTGGACGTTCCCATTGGAGGACGGCATGGTCATCAATGTTAGGGAACAGAATCTTCATGGCGTACGTGCGATAATCGAGGAAGGGAATCCCGCCTGTCACGTCTCCCGTCAAGTCTGTCATCTCAGTCTGCAGCTCCGCAAACGCCTCTTTGCATTCCGCAGCTACTCTTAACTCTAAAATATCCATTTGCTCCTGCATATTCTTCAGTACCCTAATATTTTCAGTTGATTTTCTCCTATACATAACTAAAAACACGACAAATACTAATATGAGTATAACTATACTGGCGATTACGCCGAATAATACTGGCTTTCCAATAGCAGCTTGTAAACCTGCCTGCGAGGAATAAGACAATTTGCCAATCTTGTACGTGAGCGCGCGCCCGACTTTGACAAGCACCTCGGGTGTGTCAACGCCATCAGGCAATTCATTCCGCGACGGAGGCCGACAAGTCAATTGGTGTCGCGCGAGAGACGTGACGTTACAGAGGCTGTCGCCTATATGAACTTCAACGTCTCTCTCGGTGCACGCTCGGTCTAAATTCTGACCGTTGATAGTCAAATATTCAGACTTATAATACTTTACGTCTTCATCGAATTTGTCATAGAATGGATCCGGATAGAGAAGAAAAGCGTCACCTGTTTTACTGGTAAGATTTTGCACGCTTTGTACATCGTCCATGTTAAAACCGTATTCTAATTCCAAAGGTCTGTCCGGATCGAGGCTGAGGCCAGCGGCTTCGATGCCAGGAGATTCGCAAATGAGATGTGTCTGAAAGTCGACTCTATGGCAAGGGGCGATGTAGGGTCGGTTGTCGTGATATACGTATATCTGAGGGAACTGAATAGAATGGAAATTACGGCCCATTACTTTAATGTTTATGCCCCCGGATGGAATTCCTTTGGGTTGTTTGCGCTGCGACACCGGCGGTGGACCGGACTCTACAGAAACAACTACTGGGTCCTCTATATATTCAAACTTTTCGCGGTCCAGGGTACGCATGCCATTATCAAACCGCATACGTAATGTGCCCATTTTGAGCTGATAGGAATGACTCGTCCTACAAACCGCTTCTTCGTGCGACACTGACAGAATAGCGCAAGGTAAATCGTCGATAAACGCTTGGATGTTACTCCCCGCATTTAAATACTCGCCCGTGATACGTAGCTTAGTTCCGCCAGATTGCGGACCGTATTTTGGTTGGATAGAGTTGATTTTTGGATTGACAAATGCGTAATGATGCTTAGATTCGCCGCGATAGTCAGCGACTCTGACTACAACGGGGCCATCCCTAGGTACTTCTTCGCCCGGCCCGTCAACAGTACAAACAATACGCCTCGTTTTCACGTACAATTCTATAATTGGCTGGCATTTAATGCCCGCAATGGTTACGCCATTATAAATATCGGATATATTACGACCTAGATTAATGCCTTCGATAGTTATATTAGTACCCCCATCCCACGGACCTAGCTGTGGCCTAAACGAATGAATTTCGGGATTAGGACATGTCTGTGTACTGTTTAACCAGACACTCGGCATGCCACATTGCTCCTGAACTTCACATCGATCAGACCCCTGGCACCAACCACATCCAAATTTCTCGGGAAGCGCTAGACAAATTCCGCAATTATCCGCCATATCATTACAACGGTAAATGAGTATGTGAGTATTATCCGGATTATCTAACGGTTTAGAGCCTCCCCATATTACGGCGAACGATGCATTAATGTTGGGAGCTCGCGACGTGTACGTAAATTCAACGGGTTCGCAGTAAATTGTATCGGCAAGAAGTTGAGCGTTAACATGAGTTACGCGGCCTTCGATATTAAACTGGCAAACGAACCGAGTCTGTACAATAAATTGTCCGATTATATGAACTTTAACTTTAATTGCTCTTTTAACGCCGGAAGGAACTAAGATTTCGTTGGAGCCGTCTGAGGTGGAGTTAATAGTGGGACAAAAACCGGGCCCGGAGCGATAACTGGGTCCTATTCTACTGACGCCGGTGACTAATATATCGTTTCGACAATTCTCCGCGGTGTCGTGAGTGCAGCGGTGTGCGTCGACGCACCAGTCGCACGGGAACGAGGAACTAACGCACTGAGTACACGAGCTGTACGTGTTGCAGTCGAAGAACGTGAAATTAGTTGCTACGAAATCAGGTCCTTGAGTCGTGCGCACCGACAGTTTCGCCGTGAAATGGTGTTGGCCGGCCGGTATCGGTGGGAGCGTGTCGGTGCGCGGAGTAGTACAATTAACGCCGTAGGGCTTTCTAGTAGCATTTGTTATTAAAGTACGATCTAAAGCTGTAAATGCACACAGAAATTGTCCATTAAGTGTAGGCAAGTTTTCAATAACTAAATCTAATGTCCTTGCAGTCGTTCGTTGCAATTGATTCGGTGTTACTTGAGTGATCGTTGTGCAACGCCCGCTGCGGTACGAGATCCAGTATAGGGGATCTTTAGCTGCATCCTGACAGTCTGATCGGAGGCTACACTTGTTCTCGAGAGAACACCATCCGCAATAAGGGTCTTTGGCTCCGAGACACGTTAAACACGACTTGTAAACGCTACACTCTTGAACTTTCACTTTAGACACTTTACGTTCAGTCATTACGTATAAATGCATCAATTGAGTATCAAAGAATAAGTCTTTATTTACTGGGGACTTTTCGTCCACAACAATGTCTCCATATTCAAATGCAGAAGTGGCACTCTCGACGACAATCTTCTTGAGGTGTCCCTCGGCGGTGCCCGCGAACACGACCGTGAAGTCCCCCGTCGACGTCGCTGCCACGGCAGTCAGCCTCTTCTCAAATATGGCCACAGGTACGGCCTCCACCGGCTGTTCTCCTCCCAAGGGGGTATTCACGTCCAAGCCGCAAAAATCTTCACTAATAGACTGTAATTTAGTTCCAATGCAAGCGTGAGATGGCGATATGAAATCCAAACCACGCGAACCATTACCGCTGAAACATGTCTTGATGTTTTGCATAAATTTGCGTCGAATTGCTTTTAGAGAATACACACATAAAGCTGACAAGTTTGATGGCGTGTTCGTATTTATAGCTTCACTCTGGCTGAACGCGGCAAATAATACATCATCCTGCGCCGTTATCCCGAGCTCTCCGGCTAGCACCGATCCGGCTTTTCCAACGAACGCCGCTTGCACGAGATTATATCCAAAATTGCCTCCGCCTTCACCCGTACAAGACATAGGTATTTCTGTATACGAGTAGTAATTTTCGTCATCATGGCATACTCGCACTAATTTACTGTAGTATGTGTCGGATCCCACGCCTCGCAACTGAGTGGTAATAAAGTAGCTGAATCCTTCGGAACTGAAGCCGTAAACATAGTTTATTGGATATCTTTCTCGGGATAAGGAATTGACGAACATTCTTGTGCCTGTGGTGACCGCCGTTCTGGCTATCATGAAGAGACGGTCATCCTCTAGAGAGCGGCTGCTAACGGTAGGAACTTCCGATCGATAGGGCGAGTTGCCCGTGAACGTGACTCCCACGTACATAACTTGCGTCATCGGCGGGTTCGGCGGTCCCGGCGCGATGAACGCCACCGTCGACGCCGAGGCATTATTCGCGACGACCGGCTCGCGGACCTCGCGCACGTCCTTCGAGATATTATGGAGATTGCGCACAGAGCAGAGGCCCTGGAGGACGGAGCCGCAAGTGATCAGCCGGCTGGTGGCGTAGTCTATCACTAGAGCTTTGTTCGCATTGTCCGTGGGCTTCTTGACGAAGTTGGGCGGGCAGTCGAATGTGCATTGCGCCGAGTCGTTGACCGGGCCGGTGAGGATCGACTGCGCGACCTCCAAGTCCGGCGACAGCTGGTATATCTTGTTGACGGCGCCGACGTAGACACGTCCCGTGTTGCGGTCGACGACGAGGTGGTTGAAGAGCGAGGCCGGGGCCGACGAGGTGTCGGCGAAGCTGCGCACCACGTCCTGCGAGGCGCGCGCGGCGGCGCACGCGGCCCCGACGGCCAGCAGCACCCGCCACATGGCGCGCGCGCATGTGGCCGGCAGCCTACCGCGCGCCGCCGCCCGCCCGCCCGCCGCTCGATGCCCCCACGCATCTGCAAGCCGACACACCGACTCAGCGCGCTGGCCGCGTCGACGCCGCTCCGATCCCATCGCACCGCACCGCTCCACGCCCTGTTTACTCGACTGCAGACGCATCTCACGGAGACACCTGACTGAAAGCCTCGCTACTACATCGACTAATTACTTTTAAACGAACGACAACCAGCCAGACGCCTTCATGAGATGCGGCGGGACTGTACAAAAGGTACTCTGATACTGCGTGAGTAGGTTTGGCGTCCGGCGAAGCCCTTAAACTTTTGTTAACGAATGCCTACTTCCGAGTGTGTAACGATTGTCCGCACGAGTATACGCCATGGCTCGGAGAGGTCTAGTGCGATCGGAGCGTTCGCGAACTGAAGCGAAGACGCGCAATGACCGCTTCCAACGATACGTTATCTTACCAACCTATTCATTGAACTTTACTTTATATGCATGCATTACGGTGTTGACTACATGATTGATTATTGGAAGTCAATTATTCATAATCTCAACTATACTCAGACCGGTCATGTATTAATCATCTTATTGTTTTCACATCATTAGTAAATCAGCTGCTCGGGCAGCTGATAGCGAGCGCGTTTGACCATCGTCGTGGCGAATACCTTGAAGTGTTTCTTTTCATAGAACACTGACTGTAATTATTCTTAGACGTTCAATCAATGAACCGGCCAAAAATAGGTTGGTAGTTGGAATGTTCGGCCACGGGCGGCTGCGACGCGGTCAGTGCTCTGATACAGGTCACGCCGACGAAAGCCTCAGCATTATCAGACAGGGGGAAGGAATAAAACAAAAGTGCGATATGGCATGCTCGTAACGAGGGAGTCAACGTGGCAACGATAAAAACATAAACACTGGATGAACTAAATACACCGATGGTACACCGATTACGAATACTCACAGGATCTCCATGACAGAATAACCGGGGCTTCAAATCGCAAACTGGTCGCTTAGTTGATCATAAGTTTGTGAAGGGCGCTATCATAGTTTGCCGACCGCTGGCTGAGACCTGCAAACAAACAGCAAGTTAAAGCTGGGGCCGCTCGGACGCCGCTCGATCGATCCGCTGCCCGCGTCGCGGCCGATGCACGCCAGGCACGGACGCAGCGGAGCCGGAGCGCCGCCTACCTAGCTTATAGCTACCTAACGCAACGCACCACGACCGGTCGTAGTTTCGTTTGTTGACTTCGCTGCATTCCCCTGCCCACCCACTCGACCTAATCTAACCGCCTACGCACGCGTACCGACAAAAAACTACACAATAATCACTAGCACTACTATTACGAAGTACCTCAGCGCTTTCGATGTAACTACGACTGCATTCGAGATACGGAGAACGGAGAAAAGTCAGCCATTATCGCGCACGCGAGTCGATATTCAGAAGCCATTCCAATAATACGCCACGCGTACCTACATTTCGCACTGACCTGTGGTAATAAACTAAACTAAGACTTACCTTGTTATTGATAATCTCTCGATTATAGCAACAATCCTTTGGAATCCACGATTGGAATGGAACTGCAAACACTATTGCACCACTGAACACAATTCTTTCTGTAATATTTCACTGTTAATTATAATGCAAACACTTAACACCACTATTGACGACTAAAATCACAACATTATACTTATAATAACCCTAGTTCGAGGTGAGGAGCCCGTTTGCACAATGAGTCCACGACAAGAGCATCAGTCGTCGTTCATCGCCGTGGAATGAATTGGTTTCCCTTTTCGAACGAGTCTAGGCGTGACTGAGCCGAGAAAAGCCGAACACTACCGAGGCGAAGACGGAGTTACTAAGCGCTCCAATAGAGGCAGCACTGTAGTAGGATGCGTTCTCAAATTAAAATTGTCTATGAGAAACGATTTTTTTACAATGTTCTTTTATTTTACAAGCATTGGAAAAACATTATTCAATTTCAATTTGTACTTTGATAATATAACAACAATAAAATTAAAATAAAAACATTTTTGTTCGACAGTTATCTTAGAACCTGTAAATGTTATTCGAGGTGTTTTTCTTGCTGACATCCCTAAAGAACGAATAACAATTTTTCATAGAGCAATGTTTAAATGAGTGAATGAATGATTTATGTTTTCATCCAATCAGATTTTGGATAAATCGAATCTGTCAGCTAACGTCAAACTCAAATTTCATATTTATAGTATAAGAATTTAGGGAAATTAAAGTTTACACTATAAAATCATGGCTATGTCCATGTTCAAGGTATCTTCTGCTCTAATTAATTCCTCCAAAAACTTACGATGCGTTGTCCGCCTCATGGATCAGCGGAATATCACTACAGCAAAAGTCTTAGCGGTAAGTTGCATAATCGATATGTCACTACGTTGACAAATCGGGTAATTCAGTTCTAATAATATTTTCTAAATTGCCGGTATTGATAATATTTTAATAGTATCTTCAAACCGTATACAATAAGATCGCTGTAGTATTATTTCATACATGGATTTGAGGTTACCTAAAATTGAAGTGAAATCTTAAATCATAACAACGACTCTTCCTTCAAAGTTTACGTAAAATATAAATCGAAACCATAATTTTAATCATTTACTTTACTATCCAGCCCATAATTAGTGTATATAAGAATAAAAATTATCAATGTAGTGACTTGTGTTTTCTGAATTTTGGTATTGAAAACTCATACCTAATAAATAACACATTCTTTGTGATTATTTTTCAACAATCCAAGTAACTTATGCTTCTCAGTTTCTCTGTTTAGCCCGGCGTTAACCGAATTTATTTGTCAAGTTTAAGATTGACAAATAGACATAATTATTTGGTATTGCTGCAGACCTTGAGAGAGGTTTTGCAGTATGTGCGATCGAAATCCATGAAAATATGTTCCAGAATTAGTCATAGACTATTTGTTTGGTAGATTATGCACTACATCGGAAAGAAATCTGATTCTAGTGCCTAAACTACCACACCAATAGTTCTACAACTACTCCAAACTCCCCCTCTATGACCACAATCCGTTTGTGATCTGATGGAACTCTATTGACTACCGAAATCAGTGATTTCCAAACTGTACACTCCAGATGCCAATGCAGATGCATATTTAGATTTAGACATTATGTAGGTGTATAACTCTATAAGTTCATGGTGTTGCAAAAAAATCAACACAAGTTTTAGTCATAAAAAAAGTTTATTTATTTATTAATAATTTCACAAAACTTAAATTCTATCATTACAGGTATGCCCCATTCAATAGACAAGTCAAATAAATCAAATTAAATTATAGCCTTACAATTAAGTTGTCAATGTTGTACATAATTATTCAACATAAAATTATAACTGGATCAATAAATTAATAACAAAAAAATGTAACCTATGTTAATAAAATTAAAAATTCATTAAAATTAATTATAAATTAGAACATTAATTAAACCATAACAATTGGGGATGTCTATTTTTTTGCAATGTATAGAAAATCGAAAACCATTTCGAGATAAATGCTTTTTAAATTGTTTTCTGTAGTTATTTAATTTTAATATTATGTAATGAATTTATTATATAACAAATAAGCAATGACCTTCATTTGACATTGGTGTAAATTGCGTGACCGGTTCAAGTCATACTTTATTCTGTGTGGTTAGAATTCTTCACAATTTATTTATTTATTTATTATTAAGGATCACCAACAGATAATACATCGTACAAAAACTTATGTAACTAGTAGGTAAACATTCCTGGCAGATGCTTATCCAATTACAGGTAACCACAACTTATTCTTGTATCATGCCACTTGAGAAATTAAGTAACGATATTCAGAACCAAGCTCTCGAACTTACCTACTTGTATTTGAAATATATAAAATTAACAAATTAACAAAATTCACGCGTAGATTATACTACGGAGTTTGATTTGGACCCGCTGTCTGACATATAGCACTTTGTCAGTGCCAGTAAAGTGACACAGTGTATAGTGTACCACTACGCAAAAAATAATTAAAGGGGTTGCCTTATCGTACGCATTTAGATAGATTTAGAAATTTGGCATTGTGGGAGCCCTCAATTATAATCTGACGTCATCAACTAAAATAGTTTCAATAATTAATTTTGAAAAAAGTAGAGAACTAAATGACAAAATATTGAAATTAGTTTCTTATAATTGACTTTTCTATACAAAAAAAATATAAAAACCACTGGTAATTTTTTTTAGACATTCCCAATTATAAGCCATTGACAATAATAAATAATCATCATCATCATCCCAGCCTATATACATTCCACTGCAGGGCACAGGCCTCCTCTCAGAATGAAAGGGCTTGGGCCGTAGTTCCCACGCGGGCCCAGTGCGGATTGGGAACTTCACATACACCATTAAATTTCTTCTCAGGCAGGTGTATGTAGGTTTCCTTACAATGCTTTCCTTCGCCGTAAAGCTCATGGTAAATTACAAATGTAATAAATAATAGATTGGTGAAATCATAATTAAAATAAATTCAACACAATAATAATATTTTAAACAATTCATGTAATTCAATAAAAACATAGTGACCCTTGCAAAGTCATTCAGGGAGCATGTAAATATGTCCAAATCTTGCACAACTTTATTAATAGTGTGAATAGCCCTCTTCAATGGCGCCTCCCGCAACAAGTTTGTGCGCACGGAGGGCACATATGTGGGTACTCTGCAGTTAAAATTCTAAATATTATTTTTAACCACTTCTTCAATATTATCCTGTTTTTTCTAGACTGAATTTTTGATTTTTAAAAATGTTGCTTTGTATACCTAGCAACCGAATGTGCAAGCTGATATTTTTTAACCCCCAACACAAAAAGAGGGGTGTTATAATTTTGACTGCTATGTGTGTGTGTCTGTCTGCCTCTGGCATGGCATCATAGCTCTTAAACGGGTGAACCAATTTGGATGCGGTTTTTTTTTATTTGAAAGCAGGTTTCTTGGCAATGGTTCTTTTTTATACATGTTTCATCAGAATTGGTTCAGCCTTTACAAAGTTATCGGCTCTTTTGTTAGCTGCGGAAGGGATTTTAGATGCATAATGGGCATTTACTTGGCAAAATTGCATTGGGAGTTTTTTGATTTATAGTTATTCATAAAAATATCTGCCTCAACTGGGGATCGATCTAGGGCCTTCAAGCTTTAGGTTACTTTATTTTCTTTATTTATTTAATTGAGTTGGGGGGGTTTTTAAATTTTTGATTTATATTTATCTAGACAAGCCTACTTTTTTTTTTTTTATTGATAGAGGGAGGCAAACAAGCAAGTGGGTCACCTGTTGGTAAGCGATCACCACCACCCATGAGAACCAGAAACCCCAGAAGGGTCACTAGTCCGTTGCCGGCCTTTAAGGGAACAATACACTCTTTTCTTGAAGGCCCCGATGTCATAGTTAGTTGGAAACACCGTAGACGGGAGTTGATTCCACAATTTAACTGCTTGCTGCTGCTACTTGTTGCTTTTGTGCATGTGTTTTGTGCATCGGGTCCTTCAAGAAAAGAGTGTATTGTTCCCTTAAAGGCCGGCAACGGACTAGTGACCCTTCTGGGGTTTCTGGTTCTCATGGGTGATGGTGATCGCTTACCAACAGGTGACCCACTTGCTCGTTTGCCTCCCTCTATCAATAAAAAAAAAAAACCTTTTTTGAATAATGTAAGGAGGAGAATGCTTTGTAAATGAAGTTGGCTCTTGTTACTAATATCACATTCTTGGACACAAAGGGTGATAAAGAGTAACATTCCAATCCACGCAGTATGCTGTTACTAAGAAAAGTCTTCTACAAACCCAATTTTTTTGCTTTTATGTTGACAGTATGGTGTTCAATTCAATACAAATCAATTTTCAAAATATAGCTTCAATAATGGTAACCAATGATTACGCCAATATGTGTTTAGTTTTTAAATGGGTCCTACTGTAAAACAGTGTTGCAGTTCTTTTGTTGTAGATTTTAGCCAGTTCGATTCCGGGCCAGGCGAGCGAATTTTCGAAAATCTTTGAATACAATTTTCATTCTTTTCAAAAATAAAGGAATGTTTCCTTTGAGTAAATTTTCCTATTTTCAGTATTTGGAATACCTACCTACTACCCTGGAGGTGGGATTACAAAATTCCACCCTGTAGATTATTTTACAAAAACTGGTCCCTTTTGAGGTATATTTTAATTTAATTATTTATTTTTAATGTTAATATATAACTCAATATCCTGTGAATATTTCAAGTGTCTACCTGTTGCCGTTATCAATATCACGTTTTTTTGTATGGGAGCCCACTAAATATTTATTGTATTCTGTTTTTCAGTATTTGTTGTTATAGCGGCAACCAAAATATACCTATTTTGGTTGCCGTTTTGGTTGCGTAAATTTTCACAGATGATGTACCCATCATCTGTGAAAATTTCAACTGTCTAGCTATCACGGTTCAGGAGATACAGCCTGGTGACAGACGGACGGACCAGCAAAGTCTCAGTAATAGCACGTAATAGGGTCCTGTTTTTACCCTTTGGGTACGGAATCCTAATAAAAACGCGGCCAAGTGCGAGTCGGACTCGCGTACCGAGTATTCCGTACAGTCAAGGGCAAATATATAGATTTAAAAAAAACTACCAGTTTACGGACTTCCGTACATTACAGATACTGAAAAAAAAAACAACAAAGATTTATTTTTTTCTTCAAGGCCGACTCACGCTTGACCGGTATTTAATTTCTGTTCATAATTATGCAGTATATTATTATGTTGTTGTATTAGAAAATTGGCAGGTTGAAAACAAAACAATCTTGTAAAATAATACATTTCTTGGGGGCCGAGCCATCCATAAATTACGTCACACATTTAGGGGGAGGGGAGGGGGTCAAGCGACTGTGACACTAGAACAAAATAATGGCGATTTTCATAGTAATAAGTGTGACAAGGGGGGGGGAGGGGTCCAAATTGATCGAAATTGGTGTGACGTAATTTATGGATGGCCCCTTGTAGGTATGGGGACCCCCTTTACCCTTTCAACGCCAACGACACATATAGGTGTCACAAAGTACAGTGTCAAAGTGATCTTGATACAATGACATAAATGACAAAATTCAAAGCGGGTTTACGTTTTGTCGAGGCGTGGCGTTGAAAGGGTTAATTAGCTGTTTACCCGGACTCCCATCTGCAAAGAATTCGGTAATCGCTATCCCGCGAGAACTTTGCAATTTTCCCGGATAAAAACTAACCATCCTTTTATCAGGGCTCAAACTATCTCTATCAAAATTCATCTATATCGGTTCAGCGGTTTAAGCGTGAAGAGGTAACAGACAGACAGAAACACATTTTCGCGTTTGTAATATTAATATTAGTATGGATCTTTATTATTTGTTGTTGTAGTGTAAGCTACAATAGAGAAATATTTCTCTAGGCGTATGCTCACCAGTTGTAGTGACAGAGTTTCAACACAGTCTTGCTTATTTTATTACTTTTTTTTAGGGTTCCGTAGTCAACTAAGAACCCTTATAGTTTCGCCATGTCTGTCTGTCTGTCTGTCCGTCCGCGGCTAAGCTCAGAGACTGTTAGTACTAGTATTAGGTAGGCATCTGTCTACCGCCTGTACATACAAAATTATCTCCTATCCTTCTAATTGGTATTCCACTTCATTGACTTTCTGCATAATTTAAGATTACATGTGTTATTTAGGTTTGCATTATTAGGCTACCTTCACTCTACTTAAAATAAGTTTTAATGAGTTAAAAAAAAAACTTACTTCTTGCATTTTCATCGGAACTTTATACCTAGTTTATACCTGTACAGTCAACCAATTTGATTCCTAGGTAACCTAGAGCCCTCTCATCTTATGTGTAGCACTCAATTAGGTTCTTTATTGGTCCACGAATTAAAATAGTTAAATACTACACAAAGTGAAGCTGAATAAATGGTTACATTACAAACAAAACAATACGTTTTTTTAAAAACCTAAGCAAACAAAACTTACATAGCTACTTTATATGATAACAGTCATAAATAAACATGTAGCTGGCAATGTAAATTAGAAGAGGGGGGGTCACCATATGTAAATTGATAACACGTTATCGCTTTGGTCTTAATATTTACAAGACCAGTCGTTCAGTCAGTCTTGGTCTGTCTCTTGCCACAAACGGTTGCATACGTGGGAATTAAAAAAACTCAAAGTTGAGATATAGCGGGGCCCCACCGGTTCTTTGCCTTTCTCTTGACCGGCACCGCAACTCGTTTTACTCCCATTTGATGTTTAAAATAACTATTCGCCACTAATGTACTTTTTACTCTTCAGTCTGCAACCGGCATTATAACTGCAAACTCGCGCGATTATCTTAATTAAAAAAAAAGTAAATTGTCGTTGGCTGGAGCGCGTTCCGTATTTAAAAAGTTGTGATAAAAGAAATAATCAACTCGTTTGGCGGGAGCGCTGTCAGTTGCCGGTACTTGAAATTGTTCGTGTTTATTTCCTGTAAAAATCGTGTGGTCTTGTTGTAAAATTTCGAGTGATAAAATGGCGTGCACAATATGCTTGAATCCCGACGGCAGGCCGGTAAAAATGGTACGTATTGCGTAAGCCGTAAGTGTTACTGTTGTTGTGTCAATGGATTGTTTTACGGTAATTCACATGTTCTTGTAGTTGAACCGCAAGTCGGCTATGAAAATACTTTAATTTCATTTGCCGACAAGTTTTAATGAATGTAATTTTCTGAATGGTTTACCTTGTTTGCTACCATTATTTTCAAGTTATGTTACAAACTTATGTTTATTTTGTCTCGACTACTCATAAGTATTCTATTTAAATTTCTAGATAGCACTGGATCTGCAGCATCGTTATTCGGACTAAAAACATTTTTTTATTGGTTTTAAGTTAGTCTAAGTATTCTAGAAATAAAAAAACGTTAAAAAAATACTTTATTTTCTCTCATAAATGTAGGCGAAACGAAATACATTAGTACGTACTTTCATCCACAAAATGTTACATTGGCAATGTTAGCGACATTTCCTAAATTTTGTTCGGAAACATATGGGCAACTCGTACGTGTTTGTTACGTTTGTAAGTAGAAGGTACGGTCGACCAATAAAGTGGTCTACCAGTTTTGACAAAAGTTTCTGTGACATCTAAATATCCCTAAGTCACTGTCATCATGTTATAGCAAGGGATAATCGACCTCGTTGTATCATGACGTGCAAATGAACTTCGACCGTAGGGGGTAGACCATATTTTTAGCCGACTGTACATCATTTAGAACCTAAGTATAGGTATAAATTAGCTGTTTGTTGATTTTCTTATCTACATACTTATTATGGAACCTTTTGGATCTTTGAGTTATACACCGTGAAATTTTAGTGGTTGTTTTCCCGAAACGAGGTGATTTAGTTTCGATTGTACAATCGATTTATATTTACTATTTTGACTAGAGTCAAAAATCCAATTGTGAAAAACGAAAGTCGAAAATGACCGCAAACCAATAGTAACGCTTCGTTGGTACAAGTAGCGTACGATCGTACGATAGGTTAGGTACCAACGAAGCGTTACTATTGGTTTGCGGTCATTTTCGACTTTCGTTTTTCACAATTGGATTTTTGACTCTAGTCAAAATAGTAATTATAAATCGATTGTACAATCGTAACTAAATCACCTCGTTTCGGGAAAACAACCACTAAAATTTCACGGTGTATTTATTGGCCATAACAAGATAATACCTAGTCCATTCTTGTACAGTTGCGGAAAAGAAACGAAGGTCCCAAATAGATGGACCAAAGATTTGGTAAAGGTAACGGAATCAGTTGAATGCGGACAGCGCAAGACCGATCCTCGTAGAACTTTGGGGGAGGCCTTTTTCCAACAGTTGAGGTCTTTTGGGTGATATGATGATGTGTAGTGTATTAACCGATGGACAAAGAAGCGTTCCTTTATAGGTCCTTATGGGTTCCGTTTTTCTTTCCTCTTTAGATACGGAATTCTAAAAACCGGCCAAGAGCGTGTCGGACACACCCAGGATAGGGTTCCGCAGCCATTACGACGTGTCCTATCTGTATTCAACAAGTAATATTATTCTAAGGATTTTGTATTTACGGAACTTCCCAAGTAGGTATATTTTCTAGGCCAGGCTGCTATTTACTCTTAAACTAGGTATGTACTAATAATTCTCAAGCAAACTTAGCCGTTATAGTTTTCCTTGTTAGTTTGAGATATTTCCTCCCATGCTAATTTTTTTCAAAATTTTATACCAACAGTTTAGCTTTTAGAGGGGGGGGGGGCGCTCGATTTTAACAAAAAAATTCACTTTAAACTTGAATATTTCGCAAACGAATCTCTGTATCGAAAAATCGTCTTCACAACCGCGTAATGATTTTAAAATACTTATCCAACGATATCTCACACAATAAAGTTAGATGAGAAAAAAAAATACCCCCACTTTAGTAACGCCTAAAAAAATGTTTTTATTACATTTTATTTTATCACTTTCTCAGGGTCGTTGCTATATATATCCATGCAAAATTACAGCTTTCGAGTACTAAATAGCCATAACCCCGGCGCCACACATGTTACAAATGTTTGAACACAGTTATTTGATCACATGTGTAGCACCGGTATTTGCTTATTTGTTCAATAGAACATCCATACAATCAACCATAGATCAAATATGTGTTCAAATATGTGTTGAAACATTTGTAATATGTGTGGCGCCGGGGTAAGAAAAAAGAAAAAGATAAGAAAAAGTTCGCCACCCTGCCAACATTTTATTTCAAACGGAACAATGCGATAGCATTGACGTCTATACTACACACAGTCATAGGTCATATTCTAGTTCAGTGTCTACACAAAAAAAAAAAACAATCAAAAAAAAAACTCTTTTTGTTCACAGCGCAAAGAAAAAGACACGATGGGCGAGCTGGACGTCCCGGATGACAAGTTGTACGGTGCACAGACCGTCCGGTCCGTCATGAACTTCCCCATCGGAGGAATTGAGGAGCGTATGCCTGTGAGCATTTGTTTTTTTTTAATGTATCGTCAGAGGGGCCAAAGACGCGAAGTCTTTGCTGTTTTTTACTTTAGGGTAGGAAGAGTGACTTGTGCTCGGGAAAAATCCCTTTGGACGAACTGGGAATGGAGGGCCCAGACAGTGTCCGACTTGCACGGACTAAAAAACCCGGTCACAATTCCCTTTCTCTGAGTATTTGTTTAAATAACGACAAAATGAAACAATCATCTATTTACAATAGGCATCATAAGAAAGCCCAAGGACGCTCAGATTACGATAGAGTGGGCTATGCTCGGAGTTTATCAGCGGGAACGAAATAATCTATAGTCACCGACATAGCTCGAAGAATCGCCGGACTCAAGTGACAGTGGGCAGGGCACATCGTAGAACTGATGGCCGATGAGTCAAAAGGTTCTCGAACGGCGTCCACAGACCGGAAGACGTAGTAAAGGTAGGCCTTCAACAAGATGGAGCAACGATTTGGTTAAGGTTGCGGGAACGCGTTGGATGCGGATGGCGCAAGACCGATCTTTTTGGCGAACGGTCTAAAAAAACTAAAAACGCGCATTATTTATAATTCGTCCAGGTGCTTTAAACATGAAACTACGTGAGACTCATTGTGAAGTATACGGATTATTACGGATTACTCACGTCTTAAAACGAGTTTAACTCGACATGTTTTGGGCTAATCCGTAGCCCTTCTTCTCGGAGCCACACGTGACAGCGGCTGCCAAACATGCACTAGGTACCACATTTTTCGACTCGACATGTTTCGGGCTAATCCATAGCCCGAAACATTTCGAGTTAAACGTGAATATATTATACTTTCACTACCATCCAGCTGTTTTAGCATATAGGTAGGTACCTAACAAACACACAGACGCGCGCATAGGTATACTCCCGTACTTAAAATATTTCGTAGCATAAAACCACGCCCACGATCGATCTAGAATCTAGACTTGATATTATATAACGGTAACCTTGAAGAGTTATTGTTAATTATGTATGCGCGGTTTACGACGCCACCTATTTCACTATAAAACAATGCCTCATTCGTTTTTACCAAATACCTAAGTCTCGTTCATTTTACTTCAAACTGGCATAAATATTGACAGGGAAACAATGTCAACTGTGAGACATGGTAGTTATTAGATTAGATCTTTAGGTTTTTCCGCCTCTCAATCAGAGGGTCGTGGGTTCGAGCCCGGGCTCGCAACTCTGACTGTAGAATTTGTGCGAAATTACATTTGAAATTTACCATGAACTTTACGGTGAAGGAAAACATCGTGTGGAAACCTGCACACATCTGCGAAGAAATTTAAGGTGTGCGGCTGATTTTTTTGCCGTTTTTATAGATACGGAACCCTTTGTGCGCGAGTCCGACTCGCACTTGGCCGGTTTTTACTGTCTGAAATTATGGTCTATGAAAAATTATATAGAATAATAAATAATAATAATAATAATCTTTATTAACTTTTACATCGTATTTGACAAAAATAACTAAAAGGATAAACAAACACAGTAAAAATGAAAATAATACACAGCCTGAACTAGGATAAAATAAAATCCTGTGTTTCAGGTATAATAGGACTTAAAATGCTAACATAAATAATCAAATGCAAAATACCTACACACAAATGTTTTTGAGTAGATTTTGAATAAAAGACAAGTTGTAAAACATTTTTGGGTCTAAAATAAACTTAACACTATTTAATCCTATTTATTTTAAGACAGTCAGTAACTTTTCTGAATCCTCATAAGACATTTTTAAAAGATCTTCTTGGAGAATTTTTTTGGTTTTATTATAATTAAAAGAGTATATGCCTAATTTAGCGTGAAATCTATTGTACAGTAGTGGTGCCAGGAATACATAAAATCTGGAGAAGGCATGTTTTTTATTAATATTAGGAGGGCAAATTAAATCCTTACGCCTTTTTTTTGTAGCTTCATTGTTAAAGGGGCGTGCAGCGTGCTGTTTAAGAACTGTGCTCATTATAAATAATTGTCTAACTGTTAGTACATTACAAGATTTATATAGAAGGTCGGTAGGGTAAAGAAAAGTGCGATTTGTAGAAACCTTTAGGATTGCTCGCTGTGCTCTCTCAATGGTTAGTAAAACCGATTTATACGTGCCACCCCATGACGTAATACAGTAAGTTAATATAGATTGACATAGGGCAAAATAAACTTGTCTGATTGTTGACGAGTCCATGACTGAACGTAATTTTTTGAAAACATATATAATAACTTACGGACTCTGCCACTTAAAGCTTCGATATGAGGCCTAAAAGAAAGTGTTTCATCTAATGTTACACCTAAATACTTTATATTATTAGTCATTGCAATGTTTGGGCAATTACACGGGTTAGTACAGGAGACTTCACATTGAATGACGTGACGTGATGAGAATGACGTGTATCAAATTAAATAGAAACCCAAGTCACATGACACCTAGTTAATAGTAAAGCCATGGAACATGATGTGTAATTTGTCATGTGTATTGAATAGCAAAAAAACTATTATAATGCATTAGAAAGTGGGGCATGGTCTATGCTATTACTCGACGCAACAACAAGGTGATATGCCGAATGCTACTGCTATAGTGTAGTAGTAGTGTGGTATGACGACCAGATGGCCTAGTGGTTAGAAACCCTGACTATGAAGCTTGAGGTCCCGGGTTCGATTCCCGTGTCGGGGCTGATATTTGTATGAAAAATACGAATGTTTGTTCTCGGGTCTTGGGTGTTTAATATTTATTTAAGTATGTATCTATCTATATAAGTATGTTTATCCGTTGCCTGGTACCCATAACACAAGCTTGCCTAGCTTACTTTGGGACTAGGTCAATTGGTGTGAATTGTCCCGTGATATTTATTTTTATTTATTTATTTATTTATAGTAAGTAATTTATGTTTGTGAATGGAATAGTCATCATCATCATCATCCCAGCCTATATATGTCCCACTGCAGGGCACAGGCCTCCTCTCAGAATGAGGTTGGGGCCGTAGTTCCCACGCGGGCCCAGTGCGGATAGGTAACTTCACACACCATTAAATTTCTTCGCATTTGTATACAGGTTTCCTCACGATATTTTCCTTCACCGTAAAGCTCATGGTAAATTACAAATGTAATAAATAATAGATTGGTGAAATGTGAATTCGCACATAAATTCCGTAAAACTCAGAGGTGCGAGCTGGGATTTGAACCCACGACCCTCTGCTTGAGAGGCCATAGGTCAAACCACTAGGCCGCCACGGCTAAATGTGTAAAATGTATGGAATGGTATTGCGAAATATTTCACAGTTATGGCGATGCTTTAGCATATCCAAAAGTCACCTACAGTTTGTAATTTCGCACGCAATCGAGTGTGAGCCCGGGCTTGAACCAGAGTTCGAGGATATATATCAATGGATATACACCGTGAAATTTTAGTGGTTGTTTTCCCGAAACGAGGTGATTTAGTATCGATTGTACAATCGATTTATAATTATTATTTTGACTAGAGTCAAAAATCCAATTGTGAAAAACGAAAGTCGAAAATTACCGCAAACCAATAGTAACGCTTCGTTGGTACCTAACCTATCGTACGATCGTACGCTACTTGTACCAACGAAGCGTTACTATTGGTTTGCGGTCATTTTCGACTTTCGTTTTTCACAGTTGGATTTTTGACTCTAGTCAAAATAATAATTATAAATCGATTGTACAATCGATACTAAATCACCTCTTTTCGGGAAAACAACCACTAAAATTTCACGGTGTATATCATAACAAAAATTGTTTTAAAAAATTAATATTATTAAGTAGGTAAGTAATTTTTGGCGTTTGTTACTGTATTTCTACTTCCCAAATGTAGATGGCGTTGGAGTAGGGTTAAAAAATACTCCCCTAATAGTAAGTTCTATTCTAATCCATAAATGGCAATGCCAGAAAATTTTTGTTACAAAAGACTCAGAGTAAGTTTTTTTTGTGTTTATTCTATTATTTATTACAAAGAAAGTATTTGACAAAGTGCAGAAACGATGTAACATATAGGCAAATAGTATACATAAATAATACAATAAAATAATAATATGGCTTTCATACAAAATGGATATATATCAAACTTTTGATATATAACCACCCACGGCCCTCTGCTTAACGGACTATGTCGAACCACTAGGCTACCACTTATTTTTACTACGACCGAAGCCCTCTCATTCTGAGAGGAGGCCTGTGTCCTGAAACAGGATGTATATAGGCTGGTATGACGATGATGATGATGCTGATGTTAATTCATCACAAGACCATAATCAAAAATCAAAATGCACCGTGCCCTTATTTGGCACGTTTTATTGTCACTTTTAAACAGCAGATGACTAAGTCTTAATGACTAACACCAATGCATCCTTTACCAAAATTGTTAAAATCGATTACCCTTTCTTAGTCATGGGTTGCTTAAAAGCAGTTGATTCAAAAATATCATCGCCAAATTTGTATGGTGATGCAAATAAATAAAGACTTCATGTGTGTATGACACAATACAGAGGTCAGTGGTAGGTCAGTTATATTCCCACATTAAATCTAAACAACTGACGAAATAAACAATTTCCGATCGTACATAGTAACTACAGACCGCGCGATATTGTATCAGTACATTAAACCACATTTAGATATGTCGCGGTGTTTTCAAATTAACAATTTAATTGGTTTAGACCATATTGCATCTTCTATCGCATGTACAACGGAGAGTGCTCCGAGGAGTTATTCGGGTTGATCCCTGCCGCATCCTTCCGCCACCGCCCTACGCGGCAACACTTCCATCCTCACCATCTGGATGGTTGGTTGTCTTCTACTGTGCGTTTTTCCAGAAATTTCCTGCCTCGCACAGCAAAGCTCTGGAATGAGGTTCCTGCTGCGGTATTCCCGGACCGATATGACCTTCAAGCTTTCAAAAAAAGAGCGTACTCCTACCTAAAAGGCCGGCAACGCACTTGTGACTCTTTTGGTGTCGCAGGTGTCCATGGGCGACGGTAATCGTTTACCATTAGGCGATCCGTCTGCTCGTTTGCCCCCTATATCATAAAAAAAAAAAAAAAAAAAATATTGATTGCTTGTGGTAATTGAGGTTTTAGTTAGAATAGTATGCTATCAGTTAGGTTACCGGAAAACAAATGTTTTCAGTTAAAAAATATCATTTGTGTGCAACCTTATTTTTGTAAAAGTAAAGAGTGTATCTAGCCTGTTTACATTTTTACATAATATCCCTGGAGTAACAAATGACACTAAGGAGAACCAAAATTATTGACTTAGATGCAGTGAGTAGGGCACATTGCTAGTAGAACCGACGGCCGATGGGGCAGAAGCACAGAATAACTAATAGTACTAACGTACAGAAGGATCACTCTCGAACAAAAGTCAACTTTAGGTATAAAAACTTGCCTACTCTTACGACCGTTAACTGCTTGCACGCGAAATTGAAACTTATCGTGTGATACGAGCGTTCATATTCCGTTGGGCACCGCTGAACCGAAACCAAGAGCGCAGGGTTCCCACTCGCCGATATATTTAGGTTGGTAGGTAAATATATAAATCAAGAAAGATAACAGTCTGTATTAATTCAGTAAACTACCTTTAAACGAAACAGTATCTTTTATACGGATTATAAGATCGTTTAGAAGTCATTGCTTGTTGCAAAAATTACAGAAAAGAAAGATGCTTAATTACGCGCGACGCGGCTAGCGTGCGAACGGAAAGCCGAGCGACAACCTACTGCCATACGCCTGCCCGGGAGGTGCGCCAAACGAACATACCAAAACTGCGGAGTGAAACCCCCCTGGAAGAAGGTTCTAGAGTGGCGACCGCGAACCGGAATACGTGGCGTGGGAAGGCCTCAAACAATATAGACTGACGATGTGGTAAACGTCACAGGAACCACTTCTATGCGGGTAGCGCAGGACAAATCTTTGTGGAACTGTTTGTGGGAAGCTTCTGTCCAGCAGTGGACATCTTTTAGCTGACAATTAAATAACAAGAATCATTGAAACAACACTACCTTTGTGGTTAAATACAATTGACGCTAATTCAGGACTGATATGACAACCTAGGGTTGACCCCCTTTTTGGCTGTGATGAAGTTTTTCTTTTGTAGGTATTTTGTACGTATAGTTATAAATATTTAAGTCTGATACCTGATTTACACTCGCCTCGCGCCTCGCCTCGTCGTCTCACTCCGGACGCGAGCCTCAAAATCAAGGCAAATCACGAGACGAGGCGCGAGGCGCGCCTGTTCACACTCTCCTCTCGTGGCTCGTCCCGCAGTTCGTCTCGCCACTCGTACGCGAGTGTAAACCAGGTATAAAGGATTGGGCGCAGTGTAGGTACTAGGTAGGCATCCAACGACCTGATTAAGGTTGCGGGAACGCGTTGGATGCGGATGGCATAGGATCGATCTGTTTGGCGAGCCTTGGGGGAGGCCTATGTTCAGCAGGAGACGTTGTCCGGCTGAAATGATGATGACGATGATGATGTCTCGGCTAAGCTATGATTAGTCAGCGAAATTTTCTTTTTAAGATTTTGTTTTTATTGATTTCCAGTATCCCGTGATTGTGGCCTTCGGTATTCTGAAAAAAGCTGCGGCCAAGGTGAACGTTGAGTTTGGACTCGACAAAAAACTCGGTAAGTCTGGTCTATATCACCAGTGATCAGAATTTTGGGAGGTAAACTTCAACAAAACTTGCCAAGCGAGCATGAAACAGTGCTTACAGACATGAAAATATTAATAAACTACTGAAAATCTGAGATTTCGATATAGAGTTAAATTGAACACTAATCAGCCAATAATATTCTTATTTTTCTTGGTTGTAAATTCTCCTTAATGTCAGCTTTACAAGTTTTGTTAAAGTTTAGCTCCCAAAATTCCGATCACTGTTTATCACCTTCAGTCTCTTGTATTTAGTAGCTTAACTTCTCCATCATCGGCGTAATACTACTGATATTATAAATGTGTACCTACTAAAGTTAGTGATTTTGTCTGTGCGTGCGTGGTTGTTGATGCCAGGATGACGGGATGGATTTGGGTGGCACTTAATATGTAGATAGCTGATTGTCGGGAGTAAATTTTGGCATTACCGCAGGATTGGGATGTATATATGTAAGAACTCTCCTAGCTGATAACTTGAAGACCAGTCTATAAGGAAGAGTGTCAGAAATTGTATTTATGCATCAGAGTTCAGACACGAGCGCGATTTAGATCAATAATAACGTCACCAGCGCTAGCTACTCGTCCGTCACAGCAGTTCCTCTATTTGTTTATTAGGTTGCGCTACGGTCGATCATCTACGATTGTACATGCAGTTTAAACATTTCCGGTGTCTTTCAGCGGACGCCATTTGCCAGGCGTGCGATGACGTCATATCCGGCAAGCTGTACCGCGAGGGACACTTCCCGCTGGTCATCTGGCAGACCGGATCCGGAACTCAGTCCAACATGAACACTAACGAGGTAACTTTTTTAATACAGTACAGGCTTGCGTTTGCCACGATCACGCCTGATGGAGAGCGAAGATGAGGCCTACGATGGAGCACGCTTGCCTAGTAAATGCCCATTCGCCCCTGGACTGGATTTAGGAAAATAAGCAGAAAAAAGGCAAGATGGTTTTTT
This sequence comes from Archips crataeganus, assembly GCA_947859365.1. NCBI lineage: Eukaryota > Metazoa > Arthropoda > Insecta > Lepidoptera > Tortricidae > Archips > Archips crataeganus. The sequence goes on along the minus strand of OX402059.1, from coordinate 17,469,530 downwards.
TGGAGTCTTTTTGTATTTTTATTTTTCAACGCCAATTTTTTAACTTTTACGGTCATCCCGAGAAACCCATATATTTCATACTAAATACAAACTGAAACATGGATACACAGAAAAAACTCAGAAAAAGAGACCTGCGCTGGGAATCGAACCCAGGTCTTCAGCATTCCGTGCTGCGTGCCAAACCCCTACCACCGCCACTGGTCAGGAGTTTAGACACAAATTTTCCCTATATATCGACATTTTTCAGTTTGTTTTCTATAGTCACTTAAGCAGCTCATGCTCATAATACCTAAATATCAAAATTGTCTCATTCCTAAAATTAACAAATGTCATAATAACCTCTCATTACATACATTACGTACAGGTCGATTCACAAGAGTTGGCACGAATGGAATGAACGAAAGCAATGTCACTTTGACATTTTTATAGGAAAATGACTGATGCATGGCATTTTCATATTTGTGTGAAGTGTATTCAAATAGGTAACACATAGATACTTTCATTCACTCATTCGATCCATTCGTGCCAACTCTTGCGAATCGACCTGTACATTTCCTTAAAATACCGAATCACAGATACAACAACATTTCAAAATAACAAAACTGACAACTGCACAAAGGCAAAGAAAAAAGTTAGGCATTCTGGAATTCGCGTATTTTGACACTTAAGAGGATACGATGCGCACCATTTCTCCATACAAACGTAATCCCCTGTTTCCTCCCTGGATAATGGATTTAGAGCCAAATTTTTTTACTGTGTAATCTGTATCTACCATAGCTATGCCCCTATGTTTCGGTTTTTTCCATATTTCAATTAACATAAGAAATATGAGCTTTCCAAAACTGAAAAAATTGCCCAATTTCAACGTCATTTTTAGACACTCGTCAGAAAAGAATCCCTCACATAAACAAAAAAAGGAAAACATAGGGGCATAGCTAAATCTGTCCTCTAAATATTTTTGAAAAAAATAATTTTATTGGTCCAGTTTTCGAGAAGAAAACAGGGGATTACGAAATGCTGTTTTGATCAATTTTACGCGCCTATTAACGGTCTGAGCTGCAGTTGTCCCGCTCTCGCTGTACTGACTCGGAGGGGTTCGGGCGAGACAGCGACATTTCTTTAAAATACCTATTTCTCAAAAGTCTCTCAGCCATCGTACCCTCTTAAGTCCTTTTGAAATCTAGGAGTATTGGTAAAAGGGTAAATTGAAATTGATACGTAATGAGCCCTACTCACTGTAGTTTTCTGACTGATTATAATATCAAACCGACTATTCCAGGTGATTGCCAACCGCGCCATCCAGATATTGGGCGGCAAGCTCGGATCGAAGGAACCCGTCCATCCGAACGACCACGTCAACAAGTCTCAGAGCTCCAACGATACCTACCCAACGGCCATGCACATTGCCGTGGCGATGGAACTGCGGGATCGTCTCATGCCGGGTCTGGTGACTCTGAGAGACACCCTCGCTGCCAAGTCCAAGGACTTTGAAAAGATTATTAAGATTGGCAGGTGAGTGTTTCAAAGGCTTGATTCGAAGGCACTTGTCCAACGGTCATTCTTATTTCCATGGATATGGAACTATTAGAACATTTCATGTTAAATTTAGTGGCCTTAAAGAACATACTCGCTGCCTAGTCTATGAGCTTAGGCAAGATTATTTAAATTGGCAGGTGAGTGTTTCAAATTGCATGTTTAGCCTCTAGATAGATACAGCTTATCTAAGGCAAAAAAGAGAAGTCAAGGAGAATATTAAACTTAACATGCCAAAGGGAGGGTAATGATTACACATTTATAACAACCACTTTAGCCTAGTTGGTAGTGACCCTGCCTACGAAGCAAGAGGTCCTGGGTTCAAATCCCGGTAAGGGCATTTATTTGTGTGATGAGCACGAATATTTGTTCCTGAGTTATGGATGTTTTCTATGTATTTAAGTATTTATTTATCTATATAAGTATGTTTATCGTCGTCTAGTACCCATAGTACAAGCTTTGCTTAGTTTGGGACTAGGTCGATTTGTGTAAGATTGTCCCCTAATATTTATTTATTTATATATTTATTTAATATAACACAGCTTCTTTAGACCATTTTACAAGGAAAGGTCGAGGGGAAGAGATCGACCACAAAAATTATATCAAATATAGGCAAAAGTCGGTGTCGTTTCGTATTAGGAGGTCAAAGTGATGGCTCATAGGAGGGATGAGTGGATAATACTCCACCGTTAAGAGTATAACTCTTTGGATAAAAATGGCAAAGGCTGCTCTTTTTGAACCAACCTCGGACTGATGATATCGATGATGCATGTTTCCATGGAACATAACATATTACTTACCTACTCGGGAGGAGCACCACAGAATGATGAATAATTCTGTTAAATTCCTAGCCCCAGCTTAATTTCCAGCGGGAATCCAGCGAAGTATTTATACTTTATATTTATTTTTATAAAAAAATACATTAAATTAGACCATTTTCCTCAGGACCCATTTGATGGACGCCGTACCGCTGACCCTCGGGCAGGAGTTCAGCGCGTACGCGCAGCAACTCACGTACGGAGTGGAGCGTGTCTGCGCGACGCTTCCACGCCTGCATTTACTGGCGCTAGGCGGCACCGCAGTCGGCACCGGGCTCAACACCAGGATCGGGTTCGCGGAGAAGTGTGCCGCTGAGATCGCTCAGCTCACTGGTATGTGTGGTCTTAAACTTTCATTTAAATCAGTTGACAGCGCGTAAATAGGTACTTAATGTAGTATTTTTGAAAAGTGTGTTATTTTAGGAGCATGTTATTTATTTAGGCACGAGATAATCATGGGACAAAGTCAAATATTTTTGACGTGACAACGTCTAATAAATCGATGAACGCCGGCTGCATACACGAAAAAGGATGACGCAATGTAACGTACATGTAACGTTACGTAACGTTACGTGGCGTTACCTAACGTTACATGTACCTATAGAGCAGTGAAGGCCAGTTGCAATATTACATAATACAATCTTAGTACTAGCGCTCGGGTAATTTTCAATGCGGGGGGGGGTGCGGAGTGCGGGGAGGTTTGAATGTTTTGTTATGACGTTTTCACGTTAAACTATAGTCCGTAAACCGACTTTACAGACAACCGATTTTTTTATTGGAACTTAACTTGAAATGAAATAACAGTGAAAAATTAGACAAAATAGACCTTACGGAAAAAGCTAGTTACGCGATATTGCACAACCACCAACGATTACTGTTTTGGAGCCCTGCGAATAAATTCAATGATACGTATTTTTGACAAGAAATCATCTTCCCAGGCATCCCCTTCGAAACCGCCCCCAACAAGTTCGAAGCCCTGGCCTGCCACGACGCGATGGTCGAAGTCTCCGGAGCCCTGAACGTGATCGCGTGCTCTCTCATGAAGATCGGTAACGACATCCGCTTCCTGGCGTCGGGTCCGCGCTGCGGCCTCGGGGAACTGATGCTGCCTGAGAACGAGCCAGGGTCGTCTATCATGCCTGGTGAGTCACATACATTACTAATGCTCTGCCCTCTTTAGGGTCTCCGTCTCCCCACGTCTATCGACGCGATATCGGATTCAGCCAATCTGAAAAAGCAACGCAATTATTATTATTATTTATTCACAATCAAGACATCAAAAGGTCCAATGGTTAGTAAACAAGCTAGCTCCTTACAGCCATGTCAGTGCACAGAAAAATAAATCTTAAGAAATAAACAAGAATGGAATAAACAGGAATCGGGAGACCACAGGTTAAATCATCTTCTGCTGATCAGCACCTGGGCAAAGTGGCGCAAGTAAGGCTGCATCAGATGAATATGTAAAATTATTTTTGTTTTTGCATTTAGGCGGGCTTGCACGGACGTGGGTAGGCCCCATGGGAGTAGGCCTCATGTGGGAAAGTCCCACATACCCTCTGTTTCCCCGAACAGAGACGAATTCGTAAGGCGCATTTTCCGCACCTTAGAAAATAGTACATTACTGCAGAGGCCGGGACTTAAGGGGTTGCCGGCCGAGTACCTAAGTTGACGGCCGAGTGGTACACGAGGCCGGCATGATACGAGGCCGGCAACCCCTGTTCCGGCCGAGGCTTGTATAGTGCTTTTCTCAAACATGCACCATCACCATCATCATCATCATCATCATCATCATCATCGTCGTCGTCGTCATCATGATGGTGATGGCGATGATGATGATGATGGTGGCGATGATGATGATGATGATGATTATGATGATGGTGATGATGATGATGATGATGATGGTGGTGGTGGTGGTGATGATGATGATGATGATGGTGATGATGATGATGATGATTATGGTGATGATGGTGATGATGATGATGGTGATGATGATGTTGATGGTGAAATATTTATCTAGGCAGATCACCATTACCATCACCATCACCATCTTACCTTACCTTAAATAAGCGTAATGGCAGAATGTCATAATGAACCAAAACGCAAATATTGCTTATAGTTTTTTTTTAAATGGCTAAATGCTATGATGCCATAGACCTATTTTAAACATCATGGTGCTGTGTGACATGAAACAATAGACGATCGCATTGCAGGCCTAGGCCTGCAACGATGTATTTTGAAGCCTGTTTTAGGGAACACAACGTAAACATTACATAGCATGTTTGAGAAATAGTACATTACTGCAGCGGCCGCGAAATAGGGGATTGCCGGCCGAGTAGTTATAGAGATACGAGGCCGGCAATCCCTGTTCGTGGCCAAGGCTTGTATAGAGTTTTTCTCAAACATGCATCATCATCATCACCACCATCATCACCGCCATCATCATCACCATCACCATCACCATCACCATCACCATCACCAACAACATCATCAACATCCATCAACATCCATCAACATCCGTCAACATCCATGAACAAGAACATCCATCAACATCCATCCATCCATCCATCCATCCATCAACATCCATCAACAACCATCAACATCCATCAACATCCAACAACATCCATCAACATACATCAACATCCATCAACCAACATCCATCAACATCCATCAACATCCATCAACAACCATCAACCAACATCCATCAACATCCATCAACATCCATCAACATCCATCAACCAACATCCATCAACATCCATCAACATCCATCAACCAACATCCATCAACATCCATCAACCAACATCCATCAACATCCATCAACATCCATCAACATCCATCCATCCATCCATCCATCAACATCCATCCATCCCTCCGTCCGTCCGTCCGTCCGTCCGTCCATCCGTCCGTCCATCCATCCATCCACGTCGACCACGTCGACCTATTAAACGTCATGGTGCTGTGTCACATAAAACAATAGACGATCACTTTGCTGGCCTTGGCCAGCAATGTTGTATGAAATTCCATTATTGACCTCTCGTCTAGCCGCACCTGCAACGTGACAGTTCGTGGCGTATTTTAAGGAACATAACGTCAATATTTCATAGCATGTTTGAGAAAAAGCTATTTGACTCCGAGTTAACTGCTAACTGTGTTAGATTTAATTTATTATTGTTTGATTAGATTTAATTTAATTTATTTAGTTTGATTTGATTATGTTATTTAATTCGATTTATTTATTAATAACATTTTACTTGATGTTTTTAATGAATAGTATATTTTATAATGTTTTGTGTTTGTTTGTACACCTGAAAAGGTAGAGAATTGGTGTTTCTTTATATGAAATGGTTATTTCTATCAACAATGTAACCTAATCCTCACAAACAATAAAGAACTTTGAACTTTTTGAACTTTGAACCCAAGGTTACCGATTTAATTATTAAAGTTTTTTTTTTTTTATTTTTTTTTTTTTAAGTTCTAAGAAACTCGTCGTTCCAAGCGTAATTACTAATTACGCTTGCGTGGCGTGTAGTTTCAATCAGTCCGTTTTTTTTGATGCCATATCGGACCGTGAAAAATCGAATTGCCGGACTGTAAAATTCGCTGTAGTCCACAATCGCCCTTAGTCGCTTCTCACGACATCCACGGAAGAAATGTAGAGGTGTAATTGTAAACCCGACACCACACGGGTAAAACCCAGGATGATATAGACTGGATTAGCAATCGCCATAGTACAGGTCGTCCGCAGAAAAATAGTTTGATTATTAAATCTAGATGGCGCTGACATATAGCCCGAGGGTTTGAAAGCAAAACAATAAGACTACAGATGTTTCATATTTCTACAAATGTATTATTTTTCTGCATAATAATACATTTGCAGTAATATGAAATATCTGTAGTCTTATTGTTTTACTTTCATACCCTCGGGCTATACACCGTGAAATTTTAGTGGTTGTTTTCCCGAAACGAGGTGATTTAGTTTCGATTGTACAATCGATTTATGATTACTATTTTGACTAGAGTCAAAAATCCAATTGTGAAAAACGAAAGTCGAAAATGACCGCAAACCAATAGTAACGCTTCGTTGGTACAAGTAGCGTACGATCGTACGATAGGTTAGGTACCAACGAAGCGTTACTATTGGTTTGCGGTCATTTTCGACTTTCGTTTTTCACAATTGGATTTTTGACTCTAGTCAAAATAGTAATTATAAATCGATTGTACAATCGATACTAAATCACCTCGTTTCGGGAAAACAACCACTAAAATTTCACGGTGTATGTCAGCACCATCTAGATTTAATAATCGAACTGCTCATGTGGTCGGCCGTGTCAGTTGTCAATGTCAACGCCATGCCAAAATATAACGCCCTTGTGTTGGTATTGGTACAGTTGCACGATCATATGGTTGCGTTCACAATTAGACACGGTCCGATCGTGTGTGCAGCGAGCAAATGACGGCCTCACGGTCCCACCGGAAGACCAGCGCTGGCTCTCGAGCCGGCATTATGCTGAGGTGGGTCCGTTTCGTGATATCTAGTTTCTTTCTTTATTTTGTAACCTTTATGCCTTTATACTATTGTTGTCACGAATAAATGTTTTTTCTTTCTTTTCTTTCTTTTTAACTATTTTTCCGCGGCCGATCTGTACTATGGCGATTGCTAATCCAGTCTATATCATCCTTGGTAAAACATAATCAAATTCTTAACGACCGCTTTAGCCTAGTTGGTAGTGACCCTGCCTACGAAGCAAGAGGTCCTGGGTTCGAATCCCGGTAAGGGCATTTATTTGTGTGATGAGCACGAATATTTGTTCCTGAGTTGTGGATGTTTTCTATGTATTTAAGTATTTATTTACCCATAGGACAAGCTTTGCTTAGTTTGGGACTAGGTCGATTTGTGTAAGATTGTCCCCTAATATTTTTTTTTGAATGTGTCGCCAGATGGGCCAAAGACGCGAAGTCTTTGCTGTTTTTTACTTTAGGGTAGGAAGAGTGACTTGTGCTCGGGAAAAATCCCTTCGGACGAACTGGGAATGGAGGGCCCAGACAGTGTCCGACTTGCACGGACTAAAAAACCCGGTCACAAGTCCCCTTCTCTATTGATTATTAATACAAAAACAAAAACGTGTGTGCTTTAAATTTTGAGGAGGGGAGGGGTAGGGAGGGGACTTAATCTACCCATAGTGTCCTGCCTCAGCCATTTGCTGGGAGGCCGGGAGAGGAGCATGGTCCCCTAATATTTATTATTATTTAGACGACCAGACCTACGACGACCAGATGGCCTAGTGGTTAGAGAACCTGACAACGAAGCTTGAGGTCCCGGGTTCGATTCCCGTGTCGGGGCAGATATTTGTATGAAAAATACGAATGTTTGTTCTCGGGTCTTGGGTGTTTAATATGTTTTTAAGTATGTATCTATCTATATAAGTATGTTTATCCGTTGCTTAGTACCCATAACACAAGCTTTGCTTAGCATACTTTGGGACTAGGTCAATTGGTGTGAAATGTCCCGTGATATTTTTTATTTTTTTATTTATTATTATTTATTATTATTAATTTTTTATCCGTGTGTATCTGCGTTCCAGGCAAAGTGAACCCGACCCAGTGCGAGGCGCTGACGATGGTGGCGGCCCAGGTGATGGGCAACCACGTGGCGTGCACCATGGGCGGCGCCACCGGACACTTCGAACTGAACGTCTTCAAGCCCATGATGGTCGCCAATGTGCTGCGCTCCATCAGGCTCATAGGTACGTCCAACGGTTACCCATCAAAATTTAGAATTATTTTTTCCGAATATTTAAAATCCCGAATGCTTCATTTATCCGAATACATTTTTTTCTGATACTGTAAATATTTCAGGTTTTTTATAAAACAACCCTAATCTAACCTAAAGGGTTCTACACGATACGATGGTCCTGAAAAAAATTCCGAAATATTTACAGTTTCAGAAAAAAATGCTTTCGGACAAACAAAGTTTTCGGGATTCTAAACTTTCGGAAATAAAATTTTCTAAACATCGATAGGATCCCATGTCCAACACTTCCTCAGTATTTAACATTCAAAACTAAACCGTTCTTGTCACATACACTCGAATACTGCATAATGTACTTCCAAAAAAAAAACAATAAAAAAAATTAAAAACGTTGCAGGGCTTCCAGTTTAACTATAATTACAATTTATTCAATTTATTGATTGATTGTGTGTAGGTACACCTATGAACTTGTATCTGGAATTAATTTCATTTCATTTAGAAGAGGGCTTAGGTTGTAGTTCTAAAGTGGGATAATTGCCACATCTACACATCATCACTCTGAAATTTAAGTTAACTTTCGCTCTAAAAATCTAAAATAATTACTAAACCTATAGTTGCCGAAATTACGTCACGTTTTGGCGTGATCTGCCGCGCTTATGGTGTGCCGTATCAGCCGAATACGTTGCTACGCAAAATCAGCCGCGAAACTTCGTCATAGTGTACCGCACCGCCATTAGGTGTATGACCGCATATCCTACGGTCAATCGAAACCCTAGCTTACCAGCTCTGACGGTTTCATCCATTCCAGGTGATGGCTGCCAGGCGTTCAACAAGAACTGCGCCGTGGGCATCGAGGCTAACAAGGAGAAGATCGACAAGATCATGCACGAGTCTCTCATGCTGGTCACCGCTCTCAACCCTCATATAGGATACGATAAGGTAATGTTATTGTGTGCATACCAAGGATGATATAGACTGGATTAGCAATCGCCATTGTACAGATCGGCCGCGGAAAAAAGTTCGATCATTAAATCTAGATGGCGCTGACATATAGCCCGAGGGTTTGAAAGCAAAATAATAAGACTACAGATATTTCATATAACTGCAAATGTATTATTATGCAATATATTTGAAAAATAATACATTTGTAGTAATATGAAACATCTGTAGTCTTATTGTTTTGCTTTCAAAGCCACGTGCTATATGTCAGTGCCATCTAGATTTAATAATCGAACTATTTTTCTGCGGACGATCTGTACTATGGCGATTGCTAATCCAGTCTATATCATCCTTGGTGCATACAATATTTTCTTATAGCTTTACAGTTTCTAAGGCCTGCAGAGTTCTACAACGTACCTTTTGCAATAACTGTGAATTCAATATTTCTTTATTATGTATGACGGTACTTCTCGCCAGCCCATCGCTTACAACTTTATAAGGCGCAGGTTAGGCCGCACATGGAGTACTGCTCTCATCTCTGGGCTGGGGCACCCAAGTACCAAATTCTTCCATTTGACCGCATCCAACGTAGAGCTGCTCGATTTGTCGGTAATCAGGCACTCTCTGGCCTACTCGATCCTTTGGCTTTGCGGAGGGATGTGGCGTCTCTCTGTATATTATACCGTATCTATCATGGGGAGTGTTCTGACGAACTGTTCGAATTGCTGCCTGCGGCTAAATTCCACTACCGCACTTCGAGGAACCGTTTGTCTTTCCATCCTCACCATCTTGATGATTGGCATTCTAGTACCGTGCGTTTTAAGCGAAACTTCTTTCCTCGCACGACAAAGATCTGGAATCAGCTTTCTGCGGCAGCATTCCCGGAGCGTTACAACTTAGGGATCTTTAAAAAACGAGCCTACCAATTCCTAAAAGGGTCGGCAACGCACCTGTGATGCCCCCCGTGTTGCGGGTGTCCATGGGCGACGGTGATCGCTTTCCATCAGGTGACCCGTCTGCTCGTTTGCCACCTCTTATATAAAAAAAAAAAAAAAAAAATGAAAAAGTTTTTTTTCTACTTGCTAAAAAGTAAATTACTAGTTTCTTTCGATGTTCACAGCAATTTGTTGATGTTAACAGATATCAAAGAAAACACAGGTTGTATATATTTTTTGTCAAATATTGGTTTGGCAAATGAAATTATAGCCAACGAGGTGATTTGGGCCTGTAGGCTTGGGGAATTTTCAAATTTTCCGTGTAAAGTTGTTTCCATTAACACTGTATTTTCTGCGGTTATTTGAGTGCAATGATGGATGACTTGCAATCAGCTACATAAATCACAGATAATAGATAATAGATAATAAGATAATAATAATAATAGGTAGTAGTATTTAATTAAATATTTGTAATAAATTATTAATGCATGGTAACAGAGTTGTAACTCCATACAAATAGTAACGGAGTGTTCTGCGCAAAATTTCATACCTATAAATTAAAAAAAATAAAAACCCCCAACGCAATTAAGTCAAGATCCCTTCCGCAGCATACAAAAGAGCTGATAACTTTGAAACGGTTGGACCAATTTTAATGAGACGTGTCTAAGAACCATCGCCAAGAAACCTGCTTTCAAATAAAAAAAACCGCATCCAAATCGGGTCGCCCGTTTAAGAGTTATGATGCCACAGACAAACAGACACACACAAACACACACACACACACACACATAGCGGTCAAACTTATAACACCCGTCTTTTTGTTGTCTGTGTGTGTTAAAAATGACCTGACCCGCCTACAGTTTCTTTAGTTAGAATGAATCATACTTGAATGAAGTTTACTTTACCGACCCGTGAAACAACACTCATTGCAGTATGTTTACAAAAATAACATAACTGACTAGACTGGTTAACACTTGTTGTCAGTAAAATTGTTTCTTTACAAGTTTCAACTAGTCTAGTCAGTTAAGTTGTTATTTTTAAACATCCCTTCAATTCCAAGACCAGACCAAGTAACTTTAAACGAGATAAAGGATCCTTGAAGGGTGAGGTGTCAGCTTTCTAGGTAACTATTGACACTAAAACTAAACTTTCTTTTTTTCCAGGCTGCACAAATTGCCAAGACCGCGCACAAAGAAGGTGGCACGCTCAAGGGAACGGCTGTCAAGCTGGGCATCCTCACGGAACAACAGTTCGATGAATGGGTCAGGCCAGAACAGATGCTGGGACCCAAGTAATGCAACGAAAAGCACTGAGATAATATAAGAGAATCGATCGACAAGTTGAAAAAACTCATACAGTGTGATGTCGACTTTTTGTTTAGTATTTTTGAGTCGGAAATAAAATTTGTGTCACTGGCCTAAATGCAGTACTTAAAGATAAGTCGCGAAACTATTGTAACCTTACTCTACATTAGATGTCACTAGAATGGCTACCAGTATTTTTTACAAAAGAAAATGAATGGTTTTTGCATTTAACCTTTTGACCGCCACGCATCGTTTTTGTTTGGAACAAAATTGATTCTAATGCGGATGCGGGTAGGTTTAATTTTGTATTACCGTACTGTCGTCTATAGCCGACGTTGGCGGTCAAAAGGTAAGTAACTGCTTAACTCGAGATAAATTATGTAATGAATATATTTTTATTATAATAACGCATTACGTGCAAATTAAATTTTAAAGATGTACTGTTTTGAAGTCTCCTCTTTTAATTGCCAGTTTTGTAAGATGTTTATTTTATGTGGAGTGTCCCGTTAATTTTATTTAAAATAATTGTATTTACAACAAGTTATGTTCTGCGTTTCATTTAACCCTGTATTCTGAATTTCGTTTTGGCTTTGGGAGAGAACTAGCGACTGTCCTAGAGATTGGCAGTTCATTCATTTGGTTGTTCCTTTGGTTGAAGGAACTTTGGCGTTATTTTTCACACTAGTTCCTTCACAAGAGATGAAGGAAGGACTGCATTTATTTTGATATCATGTAAGGCCAGAAGTAGCCAACTTCACCGGAGGGCCGACTTTTAAAACCCATCCGTGAAAATTCCGAACTATGAGTAAAAGTATGTAACAATAATATTACTACAGCTCAATAGTTATTTGTGCAACAAGAGAGCAAAGTTGGTTTTTACTGCGAGTGCTGATTTTGAATCACGAGTTAGCGAAGGATTCTATAATTGAATCACGAGCGTTTAGCGAGTGATTCTAAGTTAGAATCCTGAGTGCGCGAGTGATTCAAATACACGAGATGCAAAAAAACTTTGGTCTCGTGTGACACATACAACTTTTCACCTCAGCAGCGAGAACATAATAAATTATTAAAGGTACCTATATGAACGTCGTCTTTTTGTCTTTGTTGTGGTTTTCAACATTGAGTAAATACTTCATATTATATATATAACAATAGGTACAGTCTCCGAAAAAGTGTTTGCATTGTTTAAAAATATCATAAGCTTTTAAATATTTTTCGCGAGACTTTTCAAGTAAGAAACTTAACTCTGCATTATGTATTACTCCATTAATTCGTCTGGTGTTCAATTGTTGACTTCGTCACTGGACTCACTCAATTCACTCATATCATATTCAAACATGTATTAAATAAGTACTTATTACTATTCTAATAATTTCCAAATTGCCTCTGATCGTGTACCAAACTCATAGATATCGAACTCTGTAGCTAGAGAAACAGAAGAAAAGAATTAAAATTTGAATCCCGCTATTTTTTTAAAGATGCGTTCCGATACTACACCCGCTGCGTTCCTATGCTGCATCCGCTGTATTTACCACGATGTTCAAGATTGTTAAAATTATTAATAATTATATAGATACATGTTTAAACTTTGTTTTCAACAACATTTTTACTATTTGATTAATAAAAATATAATCCAATTATTAAAAAAGTACCTACAATAATTTAATTTAAAACCTTAACAGACGAATTACAATTTTAAGTTTAAGAATTTATTATGAGTATCCGAACGTTCAATCGTTCGTTTATTTTTAGGTCTACTAGGATAGAATTTGAAATCGAAATTCGAATCGATTTGATCTTATCTCTCGCTCTTTTCGTATCGAAATGAAAGTGACAGATCAAACTGAAGTTCAAATCTTTCGAATTCAGTAAGCAGACTCATCATTGTCTTTGACTTTTAAAAAAAAATAATTAAAAAGCTACTTTGTCTCACGCAGTGAGCAAAATCGGATTTTGCTCACTGTTTTTTAGTAGCAAAACCTGCCTGTTTGAGGTGCTGAGGTGAAATAGTTATTTGTGCAACAAGAGAGCAAAGTTGTTTTTTACTGCGAGTGCTGATTTTGAATCACGAGTTAGCGAAGGATTCTATAATTGAATCACGAGCGTTTAGCGAGTGATTCTAAGTTAGAATCCTGAGTGCGCGAGTGATTCAAATACACGAGATGCAAAAAAACTTTGGTGTCGTGTGGCACATACAACTTTTCACCTCAGCAGCGAGAACATAATAAATTATTAAAGGTATATAAACGTCGTCTTTTTGTCTTTGTTGTGGTTTTCAACATTGAGTAAATACTTCATATTATATATATAACAATAGGTACAGTCTCCGAAAAAGTGTTTGGATTGTTTAAAAATATCATAAGCTTTTAAATATTTTTCGCGAGACTTTTCAAGTAAGAAACTTACTCTGCATTATGTATTACTCCATTAATTCGTCTGGTGTTCAATTGTTGACTTCATCACTGGACTCACTCAATTCACTCATATCATATTCAAAAATGTATTAAATAAGTACTTATTACTATTCTAATAATTTCCAAATTGCCTCTGATCGTGTACCAAACTCATAGATATCGAACTCTGTAGCTAGAGAAACAGAAGAAAAGAATTAAAATTTGAATCCCGCTATTTTTTTAAAGAAGCGTTCCGATACTATACCCGCTGCGTTCCGATGCTGCATCCGCTGTATTTACCACGATGTTCAAGATTGTTAAAATTATTAATAATTATTTAGATACATGTTTAAACTTTGTTTTCAACAACATTTTTACTATTAATTTGATTATATAAAAATATAATCCAATTATTAAAAAAGTACCTACAATAATTTCATTTAAAATCTTAACAGACGAATTACAATTTTAAGGTTAAGAACTTATTATGAGTAAGTATCCGAACGTTCAATCGTTCGTTTATTTTTAGGTCGACTAGGATAGAATTTGAACAAGTTAGCTATGAAGTATCTTTTTTTTTGTACTTATTTTTTCAACTTCATTTTTTTTTGTCACTGCATAAGGTGATGATTTAGCAGATTGAAATGTATGATGTATAGGAAAGATTCGTGTCTAATCTCTAGACCAGTGGTGGTGTAGGGGTATGGCACGCGGCACGGAATGCTGAGGACCTGGGTTCGATTCCCAGCATTGGTCTTTTTTCTGGGGTTTTTTCTGTGCATCTATATTTCAGTTTGTATTTAGTACGAAATATAGAATTTGAAATCGAAATTCGAATCGATTTGATCTTATCTCTCGCTCTTTTCGTATCGAAATGAAAGTGACAGATCAAACTGAAGTTCAAATCTTTCGAATTCAGTAAGCAGACTCATCATTGTCTTTGACTTTTAAAAAAAATAATTAAAAAGCTACTTTGTCTCACGCAGTGAGCAAAATAGGATTTTGCTCACTGTTTTTTAGTAGCAAAACCTGCCTGTTTGAGGTGCTGAGGTGAAAATTAAATTATACACTAGTCATAGCCGTGGAGGCTTAGTGGTTTAATTTATCATGAGCTTTACGGTGAATGAAAACATCGCGAGGAAACATGTATACACCCACCATTACATACACCTGCGAAGAAATTTAATAGTGTGTGAAGTTCCCGATACGCACTGGGCCCGCGTGGGAACTACGGCCCAACCCCTCATTTGAGAGGAGTCCTGTGCCCTGCAGTGGGACGTATATAGGCTGGGATGATGATAGACTAATTTTCGAATGGTTGCAAATTACAAAGTCCTTCGTCATTTTCACCTTTAACCCTTCCTACCTATAGAATAGGTATGATGATCATAATGTAGGTAACCTCTGACATTCACCGCCCACGAATTGGGAATGTCTAAAAAAATTACCAGTGGTTTTTATATTTTTTTCACCTCACTAGCTCGGAAAGCCCTTTTTGTTTGTTTGACATCTATTGAGAAAATCACTTTTTATCCACAAGTGAAGAAAGAGTTTTGACATTTTAAGGCAGCTTAAGTGATATTTGACAGCTAACAAAACGTAAAACGTTAAAAGTGCTGAATTTTTAACATCACAATTAATGAATTGCATCGAGTAAACGAGTAAAAAACACTAAATACAGTTTTACAACTTTATTTTAATTCATAAATATGAGCATTCAACATTAACCTTCATTCTTGTTGTAAAAACGGATAAAAAGTTCTGACAGTCCAAGTAAGTCGATGTGCGAACAAAACGCATCCGAAATAATAATAAAAAAACTTAAGTCAAACCAGTCAACTTAAGTCAGTTCGGATCGTGCGGTCCCTCTCACTCTCGTAATAAATACCATTAGCGTGAGCGGAACGGCATGAAACGAAGTTCGAATTTCGCGCTTCGTAGTATAGGGCCAGTATACAATTTAACAGTAATACAGTTTGCTCGTATCTCAAAATCGATAATCTGCCTAATTGAACTTTACTCGATGTGCAATAAAGTTAGTTCAGTTTGGTTTATTCATTGATTGGAGATAAGAGATTTTTTCAAAGTAGTGACGATATGTCGGTATTGGAATAGTTCCATAAAGACTGGATATGCTTAGGCTATTTTGCATCATTTTTGATTTTACCAATATTTCTATAAGTACTTCAAAATTATTGTATTGGCAAAGAGGTAAATAAATAATAATTGATAGTACAAACCCTTTTTCTTATTTTCCTCGCTGTAGTGAGGTGAAAAGTTTTGTGTTATACACGGGTGAAAAGTTATTTTACGTCTCGTGTGTTGAAGCACTCGCTATCGAAAGGATTCTATTTTTGAACCACTCGCTTCGCTCGTGGTCAATCATAGAATCCTTTCGATAGCTCGTGTTTCAAAATGAACACTCGCAGGTAAAATACAACTTTCCCCCCTTGTATAACAAATAACTATTTGCGTAGTGGTACACTATACACTGTGTCACTTTACTGGCACTGTCAAAGTGCTAGATGTCAGACAGCGGGTCCAAATCAAACTCCGTAGTATAATCCACGCGTAAATTGTGAAGAATTCTAACCACACAGAATAAAGTATGACTTTAACCGGTCACGCAATTTACACCAATGTCAAATGAAGGTCATTGCTTATTTGTTATATAATAAATTATTATTATAAAAAGCATTTATCTCGAAATGGTTTTCGATTTACTATACATTGCAAAAAATTAGAAATCCCCAATTATCACCATACACATCCGATGAGCTATTTCCCCTTCACCCGGCTTTATCATACTGCTATAAGTAAACATGTTACTTTGCTAGTAGGTAGGGCTAGCGAGATATCATAAAATTATACTTACAATTAGTAGGTACTCATATACAGCCAGTACATAAACCAGTTATGGTTTTTAACAGTGGCTAATAATGTTAAAAATGTAGAAATCTATTATATGAGTAAATAAACTAAAAAAAAAAATATTATTTGATTGGATTTCATAATGGCTAGAACGCAAGCTACATTGCAAGTAAACTACGAAGTCCTAAAATAAATTTTGCTTTAAGTATTGTATTACTAATTGGTAGCTATTTCACACGAATTACTGATCGAGAATAAAGTCAAAGTCAAAGTCAAAATTCTTTATTCAATTTAGGCATCAATTGATGCTCCTATGAACGTCGAAGAATCTACCACCGGTTCGGAAAAAACCCTGTTGAGAAGAAACCGGCAAGAAACTCAACAAGGTATATTTTTTTCAATCAGATTTACATTGTTATTAAATAATAATAAAATAAATATTAGGGGACAATCTTACACAAATCGACCTAGTCCCAAACTAAGCAAAGCTTGTACTATGGGTACTAGACGACGATAAACATACTTATATAGATATATAAATACTTAAATACATAGAAAACATCCATAACTCCGGAACAAATATTCGTGCTCATCACACAAATAAATACCCTTACCGGGATTTGAACCCAGGACCTCTTGCTTCGTAGGCAGGGTCACTACCAACTAGGCTAAAGCGGTCGTTAGACATAATCTAAAGTATTTAATACAATTAAATTTTTTAACACAGTAGATACGCTATTTGAGACTAGGGATCGCCAATGCGGATCGGAATTATTTCCAAACATCCCTGTCCATGATATAGTCATTATTTTTATAGTAGGTACGCCTTAGATATTAATGTCTTCTTCACAATGGATTTGAATTTTGTATCAGTTTGTTCGGTTATTGTTTTCGGAATTTTATTATAAAAACGTATGTTAGGAATACACCAATAAATCGTAAAGAGAGTATAACCCAGTATAACCACACCTAATGTAGCCTAATAAACTGAATCGTGTACTAAGGTACCCTTTCGCTGCAAAATAGGTTGGCATTCCATACATCTGCGACGGAAATCATCATGGAAATGTTGTAATAAGACTCTACAATGCACACTTCTTCGACTACAAAATCTATTAAATATCTGTCTTCTACCAAGCTTTTATCTTTAAAAGAGCTACGTTTATTCATTTCCAGTATCTAATGCGCGAAGAATCGATCTAGCTAGGTCTTATATCTGGGAAAACACAATGTGTTCCAGTTTTAGCTCGTTATTGTTCTTATTATAATATGTATTTAATTGTTTCAACTGTATTTATTCATATTATAATGGAACTAATGGGATTAGATGAAAAAGTATTCTACTTCCATGGAACTACTTGGATACGGGGGAAGCTCGGCCTCCCAGGTAAAGGCAATATTAAACAAAAAAGAGCTAGATATTGTTTCAAATCATGTTTGTCTAACATAATCTGTTTACGTAGGAATTCGACAAAATAAAATAAACAAAATGATGCTTCAGCTACCTTTATATTTAGCGATATATTCAGTGTCATTTACAAGTTACAGTCATCTTGAACAATCATTTTGATAAATCTTTGGTACGGCTCTGCAACCTGCAGATGAGCAGATTACGTAAAATATTATTTCATATCACAATACTGGAATGTACTGATTTACTATAAACTAGTATTATTTTAATAGTTAGATAATTGGAATCAAAACTGTACTGTTTAATAATAGAGAGCACAAACAGATCAGTGTTTTCTATGACTTACCACTAAAGAAATATACATTTAATTGAAGAAACTATCAGTGGAGAAAACCTCTAAATCTAATAAGAATTTGCTTGTACATTTCAAATGACTAAAATGGACTAGAAATAATTTTAAAATTAGGCTAAGTACACAATAAATGCATTGCAAAGGCCTTACTGATTGATTATGTATAAAATTACTCTTAAAAATAAATAATTTACATAAATACATCTTTGATATTTTGGAATTGCTTCACGGCGAGATCAACTGGCAAGTCAAAGTCGTATGGGGTTAGGCGATCAAGGCTCTGCAGCGCGTCTTGAAAACCTGTGTTAACGACGTAACTAGTGGAAGAATAGTATGCATCAACCAACGATCTGCATTTAAGCATAACATTGAGCCACAGAACAAGCTTGTGGGAATTCAGTGCGGCGCAAACAAACGCTTTGAAATGCGCATCGTAACTCCTTTTATAAGGTGTGTGGGAGGCGATGATACTGCCAATAGCACTCAATAAACTCTGCTTGTTAGATATTGCATTGCCACCCACAATATCTAAGTTGAAACTCTGGCTCAGTTTTCGAGCAGGTGTAGAGTTGAATCTGTCCCCGTCATTGATTTCATAGTATCGTAAAATTAGGTCCCAGATATGTGTAGCGTTTGAGGATGATCTGCGTACAGGAAAACATCCTATGATAGGAACAAGGGAATTGGATTCTGGTCCCATCAAACCATGCTGGAGAAGATCACGGATGTTAACAGCTAAATGTCTCCGAACTGCTGTTGTTAATGGTATATCATTGATCACAACACCACCCTCTTCCGATTCACTGTCGTAAGTATCAATTATGGCGTGGTTTGGTCTATTCCGAGAGACAAGATGTAGTACAGCATCTACTGACATTTCTAATTTAGCTCTGAGATTGCCCCAATGTGTCACAATACTTGATGATCGTTTTTCAGCCCGGCGATTTGTGTTTGGTGAACAACCAAACTGTGACACAGTAAATATCTGTATTAAAGTACTTGCTTTTCTCATTAAATTAATGGTCTCAGTCCTTAAATCGTCATTTGACTTGTTTTTACTGAAAGTTTTGTCAAAGGAGTTGGGTGATTTTGTACTTTTTGTGTCGGCCGGTTTTGATTTTGAGTTTCCTTTTAGGTCTTCACTTTTCATTACTTTTATGAACTTCTGCATGTCTTCGATATGTGCTTGTAGTTTGGAGATGATCTCTTCTTTGGAGAGCTGTTTATCTGCATATTGTCTTACTGCGCAGTTGATTTGATGCCTCAGTTCATCGGCGCTGAGTGGTTGGTGGCATCCCTCTTCGAGGCTACGGTCAATTTCCAGTCTTAAATGGTCTATCAAAGTCCTGTGCTGCTTGTCACTGGCTTGAGGATCAGCAGCAAACCTGTAAAAAACATGTATAATTTGAATCTGAACGTGAACTGAACGTGAATGTGAACATGATTATTAAAATTAACAAAATAATCTGATTGGTACAAATTAAAAGTAAACTAATAAATAAATAAATAAATAAATAAATATCAGGGGACACACATATTCACACCAATTGACCCAGTCCCAAAGTAAGCTAGGAAAGCTTGTGATATGGGTACTAGGCAACGGATAAACATACTTATATAGATAGATACATACTTAAATACATATTAAACACCCAAGACCCGAGAACAAAACATTTGTATTTTTCATACAAATATCTGCCCCGACACGGGAATCGAACCCGGGACCTCAAGCTTCATAGTCAGGTTCTCTAACCACTAGGCTATCTGGTTGTCTAAATAATATATGTACATAAGGGCCACTTGGACGGTCTAGGCTTGAAAAATTAAAATTGTCAACCCTAGGTTAAGGATGACAGATCCATACATGTTGACAATACGCTTTTTTAATACCCTTGGTGGGTTAGCAGACTAGCAGTTTAACTCGGGGTTAAAAGTTAACCCTGGTACGCACAACTCTGGCTAATCAAGTTACTTGACATTGAAGCTACTGGTGGACTGGACCTTTTTAATGCCATATTTTTAGCTAGCTAGCTATTGCCCATAACTTATTTCACAGGAAATATAAAATATTCCAGGATAAAATCTAACCTATTTCTTCTTTATATTCTCAAACCATCTCCATACCAAATATCATCTAAATGAGTTCTTACTTTCATTTATATTTATGATATTAGTAAGGAAATAAGGATAGTCATCAGAAAAGCAAAGATTTTAAATTCTATTAAGTACCTTTCCAATTCCTTGAGCTGGGTCTTCAATCTCTCAATGAAATGCGACTGTTTAGCGCGCTGTCGACGAATTTTACCCTCAAGTTCCCCACACTCCGCACAGCTTGATTCACCAGCACTGCCTTGTGGCGACGCTCTCACATCAGGCACTCCCCTCGACGTAAACTCCTCCAGTTCCTTCAACATAGCATCCTTTTCTTCAGGCGCCGCTTTCAATATTTGTCGAAGGCGAAACTCCACTTGTGCGAGATGTGAAGTCAAAGAAAATACAGACGACGATAGAATCTCCTGTTCTTCTTCCAAAGCATGCAATCGGTCGCCAGATGTCTGCTCGGGTGTCTCATCGCATAGAGTCTCTTTTGGAGCACCCAGGGGCTCCCGACGAGGCTCCTGCCAGATAGGAATATCGCCACCATCATCGTAATCACTTGGACTGTCGCTTACATCCATTGCTTATTATTTTTCGCGGTTTTATGCACGATCATAAAATTATTATTTTTAAGTTAGTATACATTTTGGTTGGAGTAAATCGCTACATTAGCTAAATCGAATAAATAAAGCTAAGCCAGGTTTCAAGGTGTTGGTGTTGAAACTGAAACTTGAAGGAAAATGCGATTTACGTCACTGAAAACTACGGACGTCACAAGGAAATTGAGTGAGTGAATGAATGAACGAAAATAATGAAATGGATTTTTTTTCAGGTTTGGGAATTGTTTTTGTGTCTATGGTGCATATTTTATGGACGCGTTCATATATTTTTTAATGTTGCTATATCAACATAAAAAGTTAGGCTCGACGTAACAAAAAAAAAACAATAAATAGACAAAAAAGGAACAAAAACTTTGTATACCTATAATATTCTTCCTATGCCGACACTTTTGGTTTTTGCCACAGGTTTTTGCTCAGTGGAAAGAGTGCAGCCAAAAATGTAACAGCGGAGAAAGCGACTTCCATTTACTGTCGTACTCTAAAGCAATCTAGAAATAACCTAGCTTTGAACCCACCGTTGGAAGTAAAAAATAATATCGACTTTTTGAACTCACTTAATAAAAATTTGAACTTTTGTTTATCTGTGTACATAAACCTGTGCTAAAAAAATATTTCACTAATTAAAGGTACACTTTCCTAAGAAAGCTCAAAGGTTTTGCAGGAAGCAATCGAAATTCAATATTGCATTTTTTTCTGCTAATTTGAGTCTTATCGCCATGTTAATAGGAGTCATAGACAACAGAGGGACGATATAGATAACAGAGACATCTTACGACTAGTAATACTACTTGCGACTTAGAAGAAACCACATTCATTGCGTTTGACATAACTTTCATTACTTACTTTAAGTGCCAATAGATATCGTTAACTCAACAATTGCACAATATAATAATATAAATAGCCAGAAGCTCGGAAATACAAAAGCGGAATAAGATTAAATTGAGTTGATAAAATATATCAAACTACAATTTTATTATTTCCGCAATAAATGACATGGAGGTTTGATCCTTATTTTTATTATTTTATTCTATTTTTACTAAAAAATCATGAATCACCATAGGGTATTGGAATTTGATATTTAATACTTAAATAAATTTGGATCTTAACTTGATGAGAAATTTAAATTTCAATAAAAAGCTTTTTTATCTATAAGACGTTCTTGTAATTTTCCTTTCAACATCCAGTTACTTAGGGTAGCTACATAGGATTGCTAACCATACCTACTTCACAATACAGTAAGTACCTACACTTATGTTCTCTTTATTCATATTCATCATCATCACATCACATCATCATCATTTCAACCGAGTGAAGTCCACTACTGAACATAGGTCTCCCCCAAGGTTTGCTAAACAGATTAGGCCTGCGCCATCCGCATCCATTGTGTTCCCGCAACCTTAATCAGGTCGTCGCTCCATCTTGTTGGAGGCCTACCTACACTGGGTCTACCGGGCCGTGGACGCCATTCGAGAATCGTTTTGCCCCATCGGCCATCAGTTCTACGAGCGATGTGCCCTGCCCACTGCCACTTGAGTCGGCGATTCTTCGAGCTATGTCTGTGACTTTAGTTCTTGCGCGGATTTCATCATTTCTAATGCGATCCCGCAGAGAAACTCAGAGCATAGCTCTCTCCATTGCCCTGTGTGAGTGACCTTGGGCTTTCTTATAAGGCCCATCGTTAGCGGCCACATTTCAGTGCGATATGCACATAATAACTAATAGTACTAACGTACAGAAGGATCACTCTCGAACAAAAGTCAACTTTAGGTATAAAAACTTGCCTACTCTTACGACCGTTAACTGCTTGCACGCGAAACTGAAACTTATCGTGTGATACGAGCGTTCATATTCCGTTGGGCACCGCTCAACTGAAACCAAGAGCGCAGGGTTCCCACTCGCCGATATTTAGGTAGGTATATAAATCAAGAAAGATAACAGTGTGTATTAATTCAGTAAACTACCTTTAAACGCAACAGTATCTTTTATACGGATTATGAGACCGTTAAGAAGTCATTGCTTGTTACAAAAATTACAGAAAAGAAAGATGATTAAGGGCCTACCGTGTTTTTGGCGCATTTATTGCATTCTTAATCTCGTGCTGTATTATTACAAGTATAGTCTTGAAATTCATGTGTGAGATATTTGAGGATTCACTCTAATGACAAGTGTTTATCGAAACACGATTACTTATAGTTCGCTCGATAGAAAAAAAATCCAAAGTCCTCAAAAAAATAAAATAAATTTTATTCGTAGTACGACGCTAATACTGCACGGCAGGTCACGACTTTTTGAATGTTAATAAAACAAGATGTTTTCTAGGGCGTAGTGTTGCTACATTTTTAAAATATGTTATTGTTTTAGTATTAAGATGCAAAACCCAATAATACGCGCAGTCCAACCAACCTATCTTGAGGCATCGTGCCTACCCCACGCCCGAAATTGCCTGAGAAGCCATATCGCTCAAAAGCGATCTCTTCCAGACAACCGATTGGCTATACCTACATATATATATTGACCGACCAAATGGCCAGGCCAACTGGTTAGAGATCCTGACTACAAAGCTTGAGGTTCCGGGTTTGATTCCCGCGTCGGGGCAGATATTTATATGAAAAATTACTAATTAATCAGTTACTTAGGTTAGGTATATCGAAAATAGGCCGTAGCATAAAGCAAAACTATAATAAACAAAACTAAAGCAGTAACTATAATAATCCAGTGTTAGCAGAGCCCTGCTTCTAAGTATCATTTTCTATTGGTCAGTCGGGACCCCCTTAATGTTTAATTTGATTATATTTTTATCATTTGTTGTTGTAGCGGCCATAATTAACATAATTGGTGAAGATTTCAAGAATCTAGTTAATACCATTATAAAGATCGAGTAAAAACGCTGACAAATGATAAATCTTCTTCTCGTGGTAGATTGTGTCCCATCATTAAATGTTCTGTTACACGCATATAACGTTTCTTGACTTAATCGTATTTTATTTTTTTATATCAATAAAAAAAAATACGATTAAGTCAAGAAACGTAATATGCGTGTAACGTAATTTAACCTAATTATTTTTTATTATCAAATAAAAAATAATAGGTTAAATTTCTTTCGCGCACGATAGTGTTTTCGAAGTTTAAATGTTTAACTCCAGAAAAATTCAGACTGGAATTTAAATAAATCGCTATTAAATACACCGCAGCAATTTTGTCTAAGTGTAACGAAACGGTGTGTCAAGTGTCACCTGCACCATGCTACAGTGAAAGGAGTATAGTAGCGTGTGGGTGTGTGTGCTTGCGTGCGTGCGTGCGTGACAACATACAAGAGAAACGCAGAAATATTAATTCATCATCATCATCAGCCTATGTTCGTCCAGTGCTGGACATAGGCCTCTCCCATGGCACGCCACTGAGCACGATCCTCAGCCACTCTCATCCAGCTGTTGCCAGCCGCCTTGCGAAGATCATCGCTCCACCGAGTCTGAGGACGGACGGACGGACGAAAGGGGCTCGGAGTTTCTCTAAAAGATCGAATTCGTAACCAAGTGATCCGACAGAGAACCAAAGTTATCGACATAGCCCACCGCATCAGCACGCTGAAGTGTCAATGGGCAGGCCATATAATAACCCGAAGAACCGATAACCGTTGGGGTAGACGAGTTCTTGAGTGGAGACCACGGATTGGCAAACGTAGCGTGGGAAATATTAATTACATAGGTACAACATAATAATGAATACACAGAATATTTTAGACTATCGCGGTCATTACTAATATTATGAGTTGAAATCGGGTTTTGTCCTGCGTACCTAGATTTCAGAGAAGCCCGATATTTCGGCACAGTTGCATGCGCCATGATCACGAGACGACAAATCGACGACGAGAAATCTAGGTACGCGGGACAAAACCCGATTTCAACTCATAATATAATAAGTACACTTTTGAAACACGAAACTTAAACATTGGCAGCCCTAGCTGGGCGCCATAATTAGAGCATGAAACTAATTTATTTACCCCCGAATAAGTATATAGGTAATAGATAAATTCAATCCGCGCCTCTATCCCGATATTTATTACAAATGCTGATCTGATTGCGTTCGAGATTCAGGGGGGCTATTCTACTGGTAGCTGAATCCGTCCTAATTTTAAAGTAGTAAGGTAAAAAAATATTGTAAATGATTTGCCACACTGTATGCGGTCGCGGTCAAGTCAAATTGAACGCAGCCCGCATTATGTATGAACAACATTGTCGGTCTCTATCTATTTTGTATAGATATGCGATCTGACCGTGCGGTCCGCACGCACGCGCAATATTATAGAGACCGACAAAATGTTGTTCATACATAATGCGGGCTGCGTTCAATTTGACCTGACCGCGACCGCAGAACGCATCCAGTGTGGCAAATCCTTAAAGGTAAAAGATAATAAAAATATCCTAGATAAAAGAGTAGAAACGATACGATGGAGCCCCTTTTATAATATCACATTTTTGATGTGAAGTGCTTCTTTGTAGCGACGTTTTTGTACGTAGGTAATGTATGTGTAGATATATGTTATATCAATATCTAAAGAGACAAATCTATTATTATTATTGTTCCCCTTTTATTAGTTTTCCATTCGTATGTATGGGAATCAGAATATGGATTTAGGTAATAAGCATATTTTATTATCTAATGTAGCATTTTGTAGTCACATATTTCCCTGGACTACGTACTATTGGTTCCCTAACATTAAGTATCCACTTTTTTATACTTACTGCATAGAAAAGTGGATACATAAGTTAGGGCTTGCTGAAAAATCTTTTTATAGTATACAGGAATTTTTGGATTACACTTAGGTTAAGTTTTTCTTACTGTCAATTTCACATGCTGCAAGGTAGGTTTTAGTGAAACCCACTCTGTATGTGAAATAAATTTTATTCTATTCTATTATATTCTAGGGAACCGAACCTACCTACACAACATATAGTCCAAGACAAATTACGAACTAGCGGTAATTCAATCGTGGATACGTAAATTTGCATAGAATAAAAGAGTTTTTCGAAATGGTTGAAATGATAATTTTCAACCCCCATGCTTCCACCGATTCCACCGATTTGGTAAAGGCCGCAGGTTCAAGCTGGATGCAAGCCACTTCCAACCGTAATGATTGGGTATCAAAGGGGAAGGCCTATGTCCAGCAGTGGACGTCCTGCGGTCGAAATGATGATAATGATGCTTCCACCATTTAGAAAATGTCCAAAAACAGGATCGATAAAAAAACATACAATTATTGATCTTGCTCGCAAAATTTTACTACAATCTGTTAAGCAATGCGACCTTCACATCACACTTCCAGATCCACAGCGTATCAATTCGAAATAATAACTTAGACCAAGTTTAAATTAAAATTTTTAGGCAGGATTTTACCAAACTTTTATTCCGAGAATAACGCTTACTCTCAGATAGTAATGTCAAACCGCCATAGTGATTTGGTAGAATCCAGCCTTAATGTATTATCGGCCCAGACGCCAGCTTGGCACCTTAAAGGCCCAGTTTGCGTGCAGTGGCTAGACATCTGTCCATACCAATCCATACCAATAAACTTCAACGGCTGCAAGCAAATTTGTTTTGAAAATGGCAAGCTGACGTCTGGGGCGATAGTACTTATATTTGAGAAAAAACTGTACAGTATAAAGAATCCACATTTAAATTTTTTAATTTAATTTATTATACATTGGCCAGCAAATATGCCACAGTAATTTATACAATGGAGTAACACGAAAAAAATACAAATTGAAAAAACAAATGGCACACCATTTTTGAGTTGTACATTGTTGATCTGGGAGTGCGACCTCTCTTGCCGAAATTCGGTATTTTCTCTGCTATTTCGCTCAAAACCCCCGGGGACTTAGTTCCCCAAGATCCTTAGGTCAACCTTAGGGTTGGAATCAAATCACTTAAAAATACCATTTGAAAGAGGTAAAATCTGTGGCTTGTTACAAAACTACACCACAAATTATATTTTCGTCTAGTCAAGATTGATTAGAACCGTAAGTAATTGTCTACTGCTCTATTCGTATTTCAAATTCAACAGAATTTTTACCACTCGTAATCTATTTAATTATTGATCTCCCTATTTTTCTTGTAGTAAATTTCGTCATGTGTCATTTTATCATTTTATCGTCTCCTCTAAGAATAGCCCCCGTTCTACCAAGCGTTCTGTTAATTTTACTCGAGGAAACCCCTGAAGGCAATTCAGAGGGTCTATTCGATACCGATTAAATGGTAATGATAAATTTAAGAACAAGCTACAAACCGAGTTCGAGATCTTTAAGTTCAAGAACAAAAAACGTTTGTTATGAATTCTGTAGTCGGAGGCTCGAAAAAAACGAAGAGAATGAACTAAAACTAATTTAATTAAAATTAATAACTATTTCTACATCTTAAATCCTAAATGACAATAGTTCGATGTGAGAACGTAGAGTGATTTAGTCAACAATAATCTTAATTAAGTAAACGCGAGTCTGCCGATGCGTCGCCTCACGTAGTGGTAGCGGCGTAGGCTATAGCTAGACCGTTTAAACGAGTCCTCGCCGGCGCGTAGGGTTGCCATCTCTAAAAATCAAAAAGCCGAACTTACCCGTCAAAAAAGCCGGACTTTTGGGTCCCAAAGCCGGACATTAAGAAAAATTAGGGATTTTTGACAAAAATATCGAATAAAACACACATTTAAAAGTGGGACTTTTGAATTCCAAAGCCGGATGCTAAAAAAAGGGATTTTTGAGTGTGTGTACGTGTCCGTTCGATGCGGGCGGGGGCGGCGTGGCAAGACTGGGCAAGGCCGTGCGCGCGCGCAGTGCGATAGTAATAAAAAGCCTAACGAAAGCCGGACGGCGCGATGCGCGGGCGGAAGACAGTTTGCTCATCGCTCGCCCTTGTCCGCTCGGGCGCTCGTCCGCCCATCGTCGTACGAATCGCCACTCTGACTAAAAGCCTGACAAAAGCCGGACAGGCCGAACACGTACATATTTGGCCGGACGCGACCGCAAAAAGCCAAACATGTCCGGCTAAAGCCGGACACTTGGCAACCCTACCCGCGCGGTACAGGGGCCGACAAAGGGGCCCGGGAGAGGCGGGTAACGAGCGCGCCTCGTGTGCCTGCCGCCCGCACCTCTCCCGGCCCCTTTATCGACCTCCTCTGATCCAGGATCTAATCCAGGCCATATTTGTAACGTGATTTCTAAGGTCTCATGTTACATTCACCAACTAACTATAGTCAGAGAGACAAAGAGACTTTAATTAAATTTATTAGATTCCCAGGGCGCCTTCTCCTGTTGATATGACTTCAAGAAAAACAACCAAAGTTTATGCTGTAAAATACGGGTTATTTATTTTAAAATAACTAAAAAAAAATACATAAATCAGTACCAGTATCGGTGCTAAACTCACTTACAAACTATGATGTCTATAACTCCAGCATGGGAAGAGTATCTTTACTATTCTTAAAGTTTTTAACTCACATTATCAAGAAAAGCTCTAGGCTAAGTCTATGTATTAAATTTAGTTTATATATCCAGAAAATCAGTTAACGCCCTCTGTCAGGCACCTAGAAACACATCCGATAATTGATTCCTGGCGGGATACGTCTCTACCCTGATCAGATTCAGTACATCATTTGACAAGAATTTATATATTTATATTAAAGGGTTAAAGAATTAGATCTTGAGAATATACCTGGATTAATGAACGTGATTACGTTCGTTTGGCACTCACTACATAGGCAGGAGTACTGCTAAATATACGGAACCCACGACACGGCGCTATTTCCTTTGAAGGGGCTACATAAACGTAATTGTAGTATGATGTTGAGCTAAATATTCATCCTGGGATGTTGTAGTCAAAAATTGCTTGAACTAAGGACCCCTGAAACAAACAAATCCTATGTGTCTTCACCTGTTCCAGAACATTCTATATATAACACAACGAAAGTAGCAAGGTACGAGGTAGCGAGCGCGCCTCGTGTGCCTGCCGCCCGCACCTCCCCGGCCCCCTTTGTCGGCCTCTGTACCGCGCGGGCGGGGAGTCGTTTAAACGGTTTAGTTATAAATAGTTTTCAAGGGCCGGTTGCTACATGTTATTTCGGCGGCTCGAATCTACTCGTGGCACACACCGCAGTTAAGTAATTCGTTAGTAACGAGTTTTTGCTGACGTTAATTAGAATGAGACGATGTCAAACTCATTTTTAATAAAAATTTTTTGTGTGAAATTAATATCAAAATCAAAAATTTCTTAAACAGTCTCTTTCGTGCGTGTCATCATCATCATCATTTCAGCCGAAAGACGTCTCCTGCTGAACATAGGCCTCCCCCAAGGCTCGCCAAACAGATCGATCTTGCGCCATTCGCATCCAACGCGTTCCCGCAACCTTAACCAGGTCGTCGCTCCATCTTGTTGGAGACCTTTCCGCCCCGTGTGTGTCAGGGATGTCTCTTACTACACTGACCTTGGCAAAACACGCCTCGCTAAGGGCCCGTTGTTTGATCAATAGTTAAATAAACTAATAGTTAAAATGTATGGCAAAGATAACAATAGTTAACGCATTCCAAAGGCAGTTTGACTATTAGTTTGTTTAACTATTGCTCAAACAACAAGCACTTATGTAGATATCAAGAGTTATAACAAAAGTTGATTTGATTTGACTTCATAAAAAGTGAACTTGATATTTGGCTGAGAAGCCCGGAAAATTGCTTTTCCTGGGGGCCTCAAAATTATTTATCCGGCCGGCTCTCGTCGAGATGATGATGATGAACCACTAATATAACCCTGGGGTACGTTAACTACATACCCCGCAAAGCTGTAAATAGTTAAAACGTTAAATCGTAGGTGTATTCCCGCGTTACTTTATTTAGGAGCCGGCCGCGGCAGCCGCCTCGTAAAATGGCCTCTAAAAAGGACTGCGGGCCTGGCGACAGTTGGAAAGGTTATTTGTAGTCAGAAAAAAAAAACCGGCGAAGTGGTAGTCGGACTCGCGCATCAAGGGTTCCGTACCATCTGTAAAAACGGCAAAAAATCACGTTTGTTGTATGGCCCCCCCAAATATTCGTTTTTTTCTAAATTTAATTATTTATTTTGAAAGTGAATTTAATATCGAGCAAAAACGAGCAAAAGAATCACGTTTGTTGTATGGGAGCCCCCTTAAATATTTATTTTATTCCGTTTTTTAGGGTTCCGTACCTCAAAAGGAAAAAACGGAACCCTTATACGATCACTTTGTTGTCCGTCCGTCTGTCTGTCAATACCCTTTTTCTCAGGAACGCGTGGAGGTATCAAGCTGAAATTTATATCAAATACTCAGGGCTACGGTCCCTTGGAGCTGTAAAAAAAACAAACTTCTAAGCCAACACAATCAAAAGATACAGCCGTTTATGCCGCAAATATCCGCAAATTTTCGAAACTCGCAAGGGAATCAAAACCTACAGGGTACTTCCCGTGAACTCAGAATCTTGAAATTTGGTACAAAGCAACGTATTATAGCACAGATAAAGGAAAAATTGCGAAAAGAATAATTATTTTTGTCTGTCTGTCTATATCAATACCCAATCTACAATGATCCCACACTGCGCACATTTTGCTTAGGAGCAGGGGTCTGCTAAGACTGGATGTTCATAGATACATATAAATTTGTACGGAACCCGCGGTGCGCGAGTCCGACTCGCACTAGGACGGTTTTTTAGTATTTGGGTCATTCTATACTATTCGTTGACCAGTATTTTTTTGTAATGTGCTTTTCAAAAATTTTTTTTTACAAAAACGGTAAAGTGCTCGGTTTTATACATTAAACATTTAAATAGGCACATAATTAAGCTTACATTTAAAATTATCACTACTTATAAAAAGTAATCATTATTATCTGAAAAGTAGGTAACGCAGTGGACATGCCCCTGCCATTTGTATGGAAATTGGTGAATTTTCCGCTGAGTTACCAATTTTTTCAACTAAATTTCTTTTAATTTTAAGTTTTTTTGCTTTAAAAGATTAAATTCAGTTAATGAAGTTTTTATTTTAGTTATTTACACTTGAAAAAATCACCAGGTATGCCTTATATTTCACAAAAGATTAATGGTTACTTAAAAGTAGAATGGCCCATTTGTTGTTAGAGCGGCAACCGAAATACATCATCTGTGAAAATTTCAACTGTCTAGCTATCACGGTTCATGAGATACAGCCTGGTGACAGACCTGGTGACAGACGGACAGACAGACAGACATACAGACAGACGGAAGTCTCAGATCAATTGAAAATATTCGGTAGGTAGTGTTGCATGGAAGTTAGCCTGTGGGAATAACTGTTAGGCTCCGCCGTGACCTGATTTAGGCTCGACTTCATTACTTAAAGGTTCGCGACGCACTGAAAGTACTAAAATCTTTGTAATAGCAATAGCTCGGCCGAAATGCGGTAGCGATTATCATCATCATCATTTCAGCCGAAAGACGTCCACTGCTGAACATAGGCCTCCCCCAAGGCTCGCCAAACCGATCAGTCCCGTGCCATCCGCATCCAACGTGATCCCGCAACCTTCCTCACAGGAAAATTGTTTTTTATTTTCTTTTTTTTTTAGGTGCGAGCTCGGGCTCGAACCCACGACCGCTGCTTGAGAGGCATAGGTCAAACCACTAGGCTACTACTTATTTACGATTTAACGCAAAAGAGTAACAAACACACTCACTAACTTTTGCATTTATAATATTGACGATTCCTACAGAAGCAGTGATATCCCGGATTAAACTAAACCAATTATAAGTTTCAAAGTAATTATCGTCCCTGGGTATCGGAAGTTGTGTAATTTAATGTCGGTAATAGTGCGAGCTGCTGCCGTGAGGGGCGCCACTGGGCCTGTAAATAAATACTCTATGAGGATACTAATAAGGTGTATTATAAAATTAATGATATCATGGACAGGGATGTTTGGAAATAATTCCGATACGTTGTGTTAAATAATTTGGGTGTAATTAAATAAAATTGTAGATTATGTTCCGCAGAACCGACAATCGTTGGAGCAGACGTGCCCTAGAGTGGAGACCACGTTAGGGAAAGCGTACTTTTTATCATTAGAGGGAGGCAAACGTGCAAGCAGGACATCTTATGGAAAATGGACTAAACAATTATAAGACAGCATTTTACTAACAAATGTAAATAGCACATTGCAGCAAAATTCAGAACACTACTCCACTGGCATTATTGCACAGCTGCCTAGCCTAACCGCTCTTCTTAAACAGAGACGCTTGCGTTGGCTAGGGCATGTGTACAGAATGGAGCCCTCTCGATTACCACGACATGTCTTGCTTGGCGCAGTGGCAAATGCTAAGAGAAACGTCGTAAGACCGTTGCTCAGATTTAAGGACTGTGCTAAGCGTGATATGGCCACCTACCTTTAAAATTGACCGCTACGACTGGGAAAAGCTGGCGGAAAACCGCGCTGTTTGGGGCGAACGTCTTTTGGAGGGTCGCGAGTATTGCGATAAGGCCTGGTTCAAGGCACTTGCTGACAAGAGACAAAAGCAACAAGGCAGCTCTGCATCAACCTCTGCAATCTTCCTGTGGACGAACATGTCGTTCTTGCATCGGGCTAATCAGCCACGAAACCATACCTCTCCCCTATTCCCTCTCCTTTTCCCAGGGCCGACAACGCACTGGCATCGTGTAAAGCGCTGCGGTTGTCTATGGACAGTGGTGATCATTTAACGTCAGGTGACCCACTAGTTCGTTTGTCTGGCCTCTTTAACATAAAAAAAATAAAAAAACGAAAAGCGTTGTGCACAGGCAATACGCCATAATTCCTCTGAAACAGACGCATAGGCCTAAATGATGATGACTCCACTGGCAATTATCATTGACCGAGAGATATATTGGGTCTCCAGATCAAATAACTCCGGTTCACGATCGCACTCTAAAACCTTGCTGCCCCATCGGCCGTCGATTCTGCAAGCCATGTGCCCGCCCACTTGCCACTTAACTCACAGCTGTAATAAACCATTTCATTTTAACCCATAAAACCATCTTATTTTTATTTAAGCTGAAGAGGCAATGGCCAGCAGGCGTACACTGCCAAAGAATTTGCCCGTTCTTCTGACCGCTGGGCACTGAAAAGCTTCCCGAATATTTATTTGCATAAAAATCCAACCGAGATGGAATTCGTCAAGGAAATGTTGACGTTCCCTTTGAATGCTAAATTAATCTCATTAGGAGAGATTGACGTTTATTTGAATGGAGTTTATTTAGAACACGACTTAACGGAAAGCCTCTACATGTTATGTAAGTCATGTTTCATCATTACGATATGTAGAGTTAGAGCTTGTTAGAGTTAAAGAAACTGAAGTAGACCATTTCGCGGCAAATGTCACGTTGACATAGATAAATTATTACAAGATCATCAGATATATACAAATACGATAGTGGATAATAATAATTAAAATTAAATAAAATTATGTATATTTTACCTTCTGAAAAAATACTTTATTATAGCACGTCAGGTATTTAATCTTCTTCTTTTAATATAAACCTAACAATGTAAACCTCGTGTCACGGTGTTTGTTATCCAACTCCTACGAAACGGCTTGACCGATATTTATGAAACTATTTCTCTATAATGGTAGGTCTGAGAATAGGTCGTAGGCTATTTTTATGACTCTATGCTTCGCAGACAGAGTCGCGGGCAACAGCTAGTCTAATATATAAAAATCTCGTGTCACGGTGTTTCTTATCGAACTCCTCCGAAACAGCTTGACCGATTTTTATGAAACTTTTTTCTCTTTATTTTGGCAGGTCTAAGAATAGGTCGTGGGTTTTTTTTATCCCAATTCTTCGCAGACGGATTCGCGGGCAACAGCCTAGTTACTTATAAGAAATTCACAAAAGGATCATACGATGTGTACAAATATGATAGCTTATAGCTAAAATTAACTTTACATTTGGACCACATTGCATCATAGGCCATAGAGACCCTAGTAAGACATTATTTAAGATAGCGAAAAATAATCCTAGGTAGGTACAATAGTTTATCGCATTTCGTCGGCTTAGGGAGTCAACCTCGTAAATCCATTTCTTCTTCTTCTTCTTGCGGTGCCTCTCCACTACTGGAGGTTACATCCATTTCTACAGCCATTAAATTTGAACACGGTTGAAATGGATTTAGCAGGTTTTACACCCTAAGCCGACGATTTTTTATTTCCAATGTCAAATGTTCATGTCACCAGTATATTCCCTCGGGGAAGATTACGCGGCGTTCCCCACGTAACTTGAATAAATGTTGGCCCAAAATTAATGAAAACACAAAGCGGTTTAATTGAATTAAAATCTTGGGCCAAGTTTGTCATAGTCCGCATTGTTCTGGAGGCTGGCTTTTGGCGCTACCAACGTCTGGTGAGCCGTACTTCTATTCGTTTAATTAGATTAGCGATAAGAAAATGAGAAATTTTAAGTGTCATTTTTATTACATGAAAAAATTTGGGGTGCCTCGGATGGAATGCCACATCTCTTGGCTATAGGTACGCGTCGGGTATTGCTACGAACTGCACCATGTCATCCCCAAGCAACCTATCCGAAAATATTTTAAGAAAACATTCTGCTAATTAAAAATAATCATCATCATCATCATTTCAGCCGAAAGAAGTCCACTGCTGAAAATAGGCCTCCCCCAAGGCTCGCCGAACAGATCGGCCCTGCGCCAAACGCATCTAATGCGTTCCCGCCACCTTCACCAGGTCGTCGCTCTATCATGTTGGAGGCCTACTTAAACTGCGTCTTACGGTCCGCGGACGCCACTCGAGAACCTTTTGGCCGTCAGTTCTACCAGCGATGTGCCCTGACCACTGCCACTTAAGTCTAGCGATTCTTCGAGTTATGTCCGTGACTTTAGTTCTTGCTTGCTTGTTAGTTTAGTTCTTGTAATTTAAAAATATTAAAAATAATATCATATAATAATATCTTCGGCACAATGCCGCAGGGGCCTTTTTTAGATCTAGTTTAGTTTTAAATTTAGTTTGTAATAATATTATTTTTGTTTGTTTAGATCTAGTTTAGTTTTTAATTTAGTTTGTAATATTTAGTTTATAATTAAGTTTTATTCTTTGTTATTTTTTCATAAATAAATATATGTATTAAGTAATTATAGATATAACCCACAGATGTACCCACTATCACCTAATATCAAATTGAATAAGTACCCACCTGGTTTTTTTATATAACAAGTTAAGTATGAAGTATCTTTTTCTATTTATTTTTTATTTTCTTCAACTTCATTTTTTTATTACTTTTACGGTCATCCCGTGAAACCATATATTTCAAACTAAATACAAACTGAAATATAGATGCACAGAAAAAACCCCAGAAAAAAGACCAATGCTGGGAATCGAACCCAGGTCCTCAGCATTCTTCTAGACCAGTGATGGTGCAGGGGTAAGCACGCAGCACGGAACGCTGAGGACCTGGGTTCGATTCCCAGCATTGGTCTTTTTTCTGGGGTTTTTTCTGTGCATCTATATTTCAGTTTATATTTAGTTTGAAATATATGGTTTTTTATATAACTCCAATTATGCATGCAAATGTAAGCTAAGATTCTTTTCTAGGTTATGTAGTTAGTTATATAGTTTTTATATCATAGGTATCCATAACATCCCTGCCATCCGCATCCAATGGGTTCCCGCTACCTTCACCAGGTCGTCGCTTAATCCAAACGTCCATCCATCCCCCAGTCCATCCATCGCTCCCTCGCATTTTCTAACTGTTTCATAGAAAAATGCTTAGGTTGTCCAGGAGCCAAAATTTGTGTAACCATAGCAACGGGTGGCAAGAAAAAGTTGATTCATCCAAAGAACAAAAGCAATCGTAATAGTTCCATTAAAGGAACTAAAGCGAATAATGCCATCCACCGTCGAGCGAGTTCCCATGGTACCCTAATGTCTTTTAACCCAACCTTGTTTTTCGATTAAAATTGGATGTACGAATCCAATTAAGAAGTTCTTTACAGCTCCCTTATACTGTTTACGTTCATTTGTTTAGTCGTAAGTGCCCTATTAATGCATTAATGTGTTTCTCTTTCAAAGTATATTTTGCTTCTAGGCTGGCAGCTTCATTAAATGAGCTACTTATTTTATAATTAGCTTTTTCTTTGAAACGTCTTTAACGTTTTTGTGTAGCTGGTAGCAAGGACTCTCTCATGGTGAAATTTTAAATGTGATGCAAAATACATAAGTGTTTCTTGTACAGTTAATGTTAGACAATATAATGCATTAAGTCAACGATTGAGCCTGGCCATTCAGCGCGGATAAGCTGCTTGCCTCCTAGAAACTATGCCGCCGGGTGATATTTTATACACGATATTTTTACTATAAATTATAAGTGCTTAGGTTAAGTTTTTATTTCTCACATCCGAAATTCGGAGTTCGTCTCGCTCACTCTCGTGTTAAACACTATTAGTGTGGGTGGGACGGCATGACACAAAGATCTAGAGATCAAGAAGCCTTGGGACAAAGGAGTGGAAGCCCTTTAGACGAAAAAGATTTGTATGAAAAAAATAGACGGAATAATTGCTGGCACATCCAAGTAAACCTCTAATGAGGGGGGAGGGGGCTTGTGAAGGCCCTGGCCTACAGCCCCGAACGCTGTCCCCTAAATCCGGAGCTGGAAATGAGAAATGTATAATTGTGATAACATTTATGATTTGAAAAGTTCCAACAGTTTGGACGTAGATTATTTAACATTATATTATATTCAACATTAATTTAAGTATTTTTTACAAAAGTATTGATTTACCTAACGGAAAAAGAAAACTCGTACACTAAAATTTTTTAATTTATTTTTAAAACGTGCACCTTCTAGTGATGTTATAATTCAATTCAGGTATACGATTCATCCTCATCATCACTGCTGGACATAGGCCTCCCCCAATGTGCGCCATTGCGCCCTGTCCTCGGCTAGACGCATCCAGCTTCTACCAGCAGCCTTTCGCAGATCGTCACTCCACCTGGCCGGAGGGCGTCCTACACTACGTTTGCCAAGACGCGGTCGCCACTCAAAAAACTCGTATACGATTATAAACTATTATTCCCTTTTACATAAGGTAAACGTCCCTGTGCTCGACAGTGACCCAATACATGGCACCTTCAATCTTATGTCATAGTAAGACAGGTGACAGGTGGGTGTCATCTAGAAATGTATAAATCCTAAATCTTAAATATCGGCGTTTAACGCATCGAAATATCGAAAGAACGAAATTGCAAATATTTACAGATATTTTCCGCTCTTCCTTCATCAATCGTACAGCTAAGAAGCGGAATTCCCTACTTGCATCTGGTTTCCTGAACACTACAATCTGGCCGTTTTCCAGTCTAGGGTGAATGAGTATTTACTAGGCAAGCGTGCTCCATCGTAGGCCTCATCTTCACATCGGAGCAGTCAAGGTGCTCAAAAATATCTGAGCACGCACGTACGCGATTAACAATACGGTT
Organism: Archips crataeganus; assembly: GCA_947859365.1. Classification (NCBI taxonomy): domain Eukaryota; kingdom Metazoa; phylum Arthropoda; class Insecta; order Lepidoptera; family Tortricidae; genus Archips; species Archips crataeganus. The sequence goes on along the minus strand of OX402059.1, from coordinate 17,432,039 downwards.
GTGTTCAGATATTTTTGACTACCTTGAGTGCTCTGATATTTATGATACAGTCCCCGTACTATGATTGGTCAGATTCTACATATTTCCGCTTCTATGGGGTTACTTATAACTGCACGAAATGTTACAACTATTATGGCTTATGTGTGACAATTAAACAATTTGTAATTAAAACATCATTTATTAAAAAGTTAGAATAAACCTATAAATCAATCCAGCCAAAACACTTCCTAAAATAGGACCAGCCCAGAACACCCAATGGTCGGTGTAGTCCCTACATAACACTGAAACAGCCAATGATCTGACCGGATTCATTGATGCCCTGTAGTTCGTCATTGCGCATAGAGGAGCTATGATACTAATACCGATAGCCAAAGCACCAGCTAAGCCTGTTGCACCTCTTCTAACGTCAACAACACTTACGGCCACCGATACAAGCAAGAACGTAAACAAAGATTCCGAACCGAACTTCGTCCATAACTCCAAACTATCAGTTGTATCTGGTTTCTTCAAAGCAACTAATCTTGCCACTAAAGCACCTAATATTGCTCCGATTACTTGAGCTAGTATGTAAAATATCGCTGGTAGCAGCTTTATTTGATCACAGATAAGAGACCCGATAGTAATTGCCGGATTGATATGTCCTCCGGATGTGTGTCCAAAAATGGCTACAATTGAAGCCACCATCAAACCTGTAGCTAATGCGCTTACTACTACTGAATCTGCAAAACCGAGTCCTGGTAGAAGTATGGAGATGTAGAGGAACGTGCCAAGGAGTTCGGAGAATAGTCTTCGTAGGATATTGCAATCTTGAAATTCGGTCGCTCCTATCGCTTCTGAAAAGCTTCCCATGTTGTCAGTTTGGCAATTGAGTTCGTCGATCTGGTTGGCTGAGGTTTTGTCACTTTTAATGTTACGAAGGTTATTTGAAAAAGTTTTAGCACTGGCAAAATAATATTTTCTTTCTCTTTGGGATGCTGTGCTGGATACGGAATATTCTGCTCTGTGGTGCTGGAAAACAGATAAAAAAATATATAAAGACCTGAGACCATATTAACCGGCACGCTTATTGTCTAACGCACTGACGTTTGCTATCGTATTCACTATTTCTTTCTGTCAAATGGTATGACGCGGTGACAGAAAGAGATGGTGAAAGCGGTGGCAAGCGTCCGCGCGTTAGACAATACGGCGTCTGGTACCTATTGGGAAGGTAGAAATAAATAGTGACAGCGATCGCTAACGCCCCCACGTTAATGCCTTGATCACACGTACCGAGTAAACGGGCGAGACAGTAAAATGTTTCTCGGCCGAGACAGTGATATAAGCAAGTGCCTGTTCACACGTGTTTTGAAATTGGCACAGTCAGTTCAGTTTAGTGATGTGCCAACTCGGGAAAAAAAGAACTCTATTTAACTCGAGTTAAAATTCACGTAACTCGGGTTGAACTCGCTCGAGTTACGTAACTCGAATTAACTGGATTAAACAGAGAGATTCTTCAAAGTTTTTACCAATTTATTCCGTCACATTCGCACTAATAGTTAAAAAAAAATGGAGCAGGCAAACAAATGATATTTTTATGTTTAAATTCTTTAATTTTTAATATTATATATTTATAATCTATTGGGAGACTAACTAAACTACTACTAACTAAAGTAAAAAAGGAAATTATTGTTTGAGATCGAATCATTTTTCATTGCTATCTAACTCGAGTTGGAGAGAATTCAACTCGAGTTGATTCGAGTTAAGCCCAACTCGAGTTAACTCGAGTTAGTACCTCGAGTTGCCCATCACTAGTTCAGTTCTATTGAGACCGAGTGGCGAGACAGTGCACGTTTAGACCAGCCGAGTGAGCGAGCGAGACAGTGCCTAGTACGTGCTCGGCCTAGTACAAGGGTCTTCAACCTGCGGCCCGCGGGCCACATCACACATGTCTACACACACACACACACACACACAAATTATACCTATTTACAGATTAAAAAGAATAGAAATTAAAACTATATAGTTTTTATTATGTTGCGGCCCACCGAACCAATATCAGAGTATACTAAACCCTTGACTTCAAAAAGGTTGAAGACCCTAGCTAGTAGATAGAACGGGGGCCGAGCTACTCTCTCGCCGCTTCGTTTAGCCGAGCGCTCGGCCCAGCACTCGGCGTTATGTTTATACGCAACGAGTACTCGGCCGAGTACTGTCTCGCCCGTTTACTCGGTACGTGTGATCAAGGCATAACCAATAAAGGCTCTGATACACCATCGTTTTCACCGTTTCTTTCTGTCGCACAGTATAAAATAGTGGTGGTTTTAGTAGTGGTAGAGCCATGTTGTAGCTAGCCGCTGCATCACGAATGGGCCGGCTCGTCCGGGGCAGTACCACCCTCTCACAGAACACCGGCGTGAAGTAGCAGTACTCCTGCTGCGTTTCGTACGGTCAGTGAGAGCGCCGGGGGCCCAATACCTCTCCCCTCCCCTATTCCCTCTCCTTTTTCCTTTCCCTTTAGGGCCTACGCTAGCTGACGCGGACGCCCGCCGCGTGCGCCCGCTCGCGGGTCTAAAATGTACCGAAAATCCGTCGCACGCGCCCGCGCCACTTAGCGCTGTTCATACAATTTCTTATTAGACGCGCGCACGACGAGCGTCCGTTCCGGGTAATCCGCGTCAGCTAGCGTAGGCCCTTAGGGCCGACAACGCACTGATTTCGCGTAAAGCGCTGCCGGAGTCTATGGACAGTGGTGATCATTTAACATCAGGTGACCCACTAGTTCGTTTGTCTGGCCTCTCTAACATAAAAAAAATAATGAAGGTAGAAAGAGATGGCGACTGCAATCGCGAGCACCCGCGCGTTAGGCTAAGCATTAACGCACTCTGAATCATAATTGGGGATGTCTAAAAAAATACCCATGGTTTTTATTTTTTTTTTGTATAGAAAAGTCAATTATAAGAAACTAATTTCAATATTTTGTCATTTAGTTCTCTACTTTTTTCAAAATTAATTATTGAAACTATTTTAGTTGATGACGTCAGATTATTAATTGAGGGCTCCCACAATGCCAAATTTCTAAATCTATCTAAATGCGTACGATAAGGCAACCCCTTTAATTATTTTTTGCGTAGTTGGGTACACTATACACTGTGTCACTGTCAAAGTGCTAGATGTCAGACAGCGGGTCCAAATCAAACTCCGTAGTATAATCCACGCGTAAATTGTGAAGAATTCTAACCACACAGAATAAAGTGCGACTTGAACCGGTCACCCAATTTACACCAATGTCAAATGAAGGTCATTGCTTATTTGTTATATTATAAATTCATTACATGATATTAAAATTAAATAACTACAGAAAACGAATTAAAAAGCATTTATCTCGAAGTGGTTTTCGATTTACTATACGTTGCAAAAAAATAGACATCCCCAATCGCGCTAAGCATTTCATTCTGTCACACGGAATGTACTCGTGATGGGGGAAGAAAGAAGCGATCGCAAGCGCCGCCCGTACAGTCGGCCAAAAATATGATCTACCACCCTACGGTTGAAGTTCATTTGCACGTCATGACACAACGAGGTCGATTTTCCCTTGCAATAATATGATGACAGTGACTAAAGACTTCACTCAGTTCGAAAAGTCAACCTTAGCGATATAATAATTAGATCTCACAAAAACATTTGTCAGAACTGGTAGACAACTTTATTGGCCAATCGTACAATAGACAATAGGGGGTTGATTGATTCACCAACGCCCAGCCCAAAGTCTTGAACTTAGAAAGTTAAAATTTTGCTATTATGTTCCCTTTATAATGTAGATTGAGATTAGAAACGAATTTTGTGAAATCACCTCGAACGGGGATCGAACCCCGAGATCTCAGGCTTTGTAGTCTGGTTCTCAAACCACTTGGCTATCTAGTCGTCACAATGATGATCAAGGTCAAAGTATATTTAAGTATTTGTCAACATAGGTGGTTACAATATGATATACACAAGGTGTTACGACGCAATTGGTATCACTATGATTCGCCTTGCATACGAATAATTTGCAAGTTTAAAACTAATACAAACCGCTTGCTCGTTTGCCTCCCACTCATAATTAAAAAAAATTAAAATCATTAAAAAAAATTAAATTACTTAATTACATTGAATTAATTGAAAAACAAAATATGTGTCAAAATAAATAAAATATTATGATACAGTGCAATTTAATTTACTAAAATGGGCTAACTTAAATTAAAATGTAAAATGTGGTCTTTTATCTTATCATGAATTTTCATTTTGTTTCCGGCAAACACTCGGCAAACATGAAAAATATTTTATTGAAGCATTAAGAATAAATATGAATGTAGGTATAACTTTTCCATTTCCACGAGAGCGAGCTTGATTGCATCACAAACAGAATGGGGATGTCATCCGTAGCCGATTTGCGTTGCAGATAAAAAGATGAATAGCAAAAATTCTTATTTACTTAGAGTATTTTTCGAATCAGAATTTTCCCACCAGAGATACTTATTTGGAGGCAATTTTATCATAAAAAAATATTTATTTAATCATCAGGCTAAGTTTACACGGCGCAATTTTTCTGGAGTGAGATCTATTGAGGTATATCTCAACGATAAGACTAAAGTAAAGGTTCTATTGCACACAATTGCACACACACACACGCATACACACATACACACACACACACGCACACACACACACACACACACACACACACACACACACACACACACACACACACACACACACACACACATGTATGCACGCATGCACGTTTGCATGAGTTTGCATGTTAGTATGTATAGGCTACTATTGATTTGTTTACTTATAGCTTGTTGACCTCCTATAAACCTCATAATACGAGTACCTAAGTTATTAATTTGAAAATTGTACCTACTGAAATTGTCAGCACTTATCGGTGAGTTTCCGGGTTGGGGGCCTGGAGATCTGTAATGCAGGTTTTACGTAGTTCAGACTCCAGTCCCTCGCAAAAGTTACTAGTATCTAACTAAACTACCATAATGTTGTATTATTTATAACTATTGCTGTTGCCTATGTACTTTTGTGAGGAGAAAATAAATTATTATTATTATTATTATTATTATTCTAGGGTAAAACTGGAGTTACGCCATTTTAGAATAAGTGAATAATAATTAATTAACAATAAATTAAATACAAACCCTGGTGAAAAAAATAAACTATCATCGTTTTAGTCTTTACAAACCAAGCACATAACCAATAAAATGAGAGGCTCAAAAAAATGAAATGTAAACTGTATATATATTATTAAAGGCTAGTGCTAGGGTGCCAGATCTAATGATTTACGCGTATGAAACCGCGGGTAAATGCTAGTTCTTTATAAAAAGTTTTTTTTCCTTGTGTCTGTGTGAGTATTTATATTAAGTAATTAAATAAATTTTAGATGCATGATAATTAGGTACTGAAACGGTGCCGGCGCTTACAGGCTGTTTTACCTCGTTTCGGACGTATTGCAGCAGCGAGTGCGGTCACGAGCAGTCTGCAGTGTCGAGTAGGTGTCACTTGTTAAGTTTTGCGAACAACTTGACTAACATTTTTAGGGTTCCGTCCGTAGCTTAAAAGGTAAAGGAATCAGTCCGTACTTTATCGTATCATTATCCCGGCCTATACCACAAAGTAATGCACCTCCGTTAGCCTCACTATCAGAGAATATTAAGCAAGAAACAGAACGAGAAAAACTCTAAATTTGTGCTAGATGATCATTCAAGTGGAATAAAGTGCCAATTATTGAAAAAATAAAGTTCGACTATCTCGAAAACCATGGCACTTACACAAAACCTATACATATAAGTGCATTTTAGGGGCCAGTTTGAGGTGTCCTATCGGTGGTTAGAACCTTGGCTATTAATTACTGGACACCCTGTATACGTCCCACCGTAGGGCACCTCCTCTCAGAATGAGAGGGATTGGGCCGCAGTTGACACGCGGGCTCAGGGTGGATTGGGAACTCCACACACACACACACACACACACACACACATTGAAGTTCCTCGCAGATGTGTGCAGGCTTCTTCACAACGTATTCCTCCATCGTAAAGCTCACTTAAAGGTCGCTGCCCCCAGCGAGTTTCGGCTTGTAATTTTTATGGATGATGTGGCACCACATTAGTAATTAATCTGCAATATTTCAGCCCCCTAAACCCTATAGTTTCAGAAAAAAAGAATAACTTTTTGTTAAAAATTTCATTTTCAATGCAAGCCTTTTCGCTGACTGTACTTGCATTGTCATTCAATCTACATGAGTGTACCAAATTTCAAGTAAATCTGACCACTGTACTGGAAGTGGGTCAAATTCGACTTGCAAGATTTGACCCGTACATACATACTTACGTACATTGAAAGTTAATAAAAAGCTTTTAATTTTGAAAACTGAATATTATTATGTTTAGGATTTTTCTTTAATATTTATTATTCAGCCTACCGATTTTAGCGTGCGTCACATATGTTGTCGTAGGTACGTTACGGAAATAATAACAACAATATGAGTTTGTTTATACGACAGTCGATAGGAGTTAATTAAATATTCTGCTGCAGAATCACTTAGCTTATCCTGTCACGGCCTTTCAAATATAATTTCGCATATGAATTCCGAAAAAGTCACGAGGTGCGAGCCGGGGTTTGAACCCATGCCCCTCTGGAGGTCATAGGTGAAAACGCTAGGCTACCACGGCTTTTTTCACTTGTTTTTAAAGTACGCAACCCACGGTGCATCAGTCCAACACGCCCTTGGCTGCTTTTTAGGGTTCCGTACCCAAAGGGTAAAAACGGGACCCTATTACTGAGGCTCCGCTGTCCGTCTGTCCGTCTGTCACCAGGCTGTATCTCATGAACCGTGACAGCTAGACAGTTGAAATTTTCACAGATGATTTATTTTGGTTGCCGCTATAAGAACAAATACTAAAAAACAGAATTAAATAAATATTTAAGGGGGCTCCCATACAAAAAACGTGATTTTTTTGCTCGTTTTTGCTCGATATTGATAACGGCAACAGGTAGGTAGACGCTTGAAATATTTGCAGAATATTTAGTTACATATTTACTTTAAAAAAATAATTAAATTAAAATAAAACAAATATTTAAGAGGGGCTCCCATACAACAAACGTGATTTTTTTGCCGTTTTCATAGATAATGGTACGGAACCTTTTGTGCGCGAGTCCGACTCGCACTTGGCCGGTTTTATTTTTTATTGGCGTATCGCAGTACGGCTATACAATGCTCGCGATATCTTTATGTTGTAATAAATCGTCGTATGTTACATTGTTCAAGAGCGATTAGGTATTGATAAATAAAGCAAGATCTTTACTGATGATTGTCTCGATTTTTCTACTAATGTATGGAAGTTTCCGTATCGGGAGGGCAAGCATATACAGTCAACCAATTAGATTCAAACCTTTTCGCTAGATAATTTACAACGTCAGGGTCAAAGATTATCAACTTTCCGATCGCCTCATGCAATAAATGTACGACGACTAGAGACGACCAGATGGCCTAGTGGTTAGAGAACCTGACTACGAAGCTTGAGGTCCCAGGTTCAATTCCCGTGTCGGGGCAGATTTTTGTATGAAAAATACGAATGTTTGTTCTCGGGTCTTGGGTGTTTAATATGTATTTAAGTATGTATCTATCTATATAAGTATGTTTGTCCGTTGCCTAGTACCCATAACACAAGCTTTCCTAGCTTACTTTGGGACTAGGTCAATTGGTGTGAATTGTCCCGTGATATTTATTTATTTATTATTATTTATGTAAAGAGTTTAGAAACGTTTTCGCTCCGTGACATAGAAGCATAAGAAGGTTTGACAGGCTGACAGTGGCAATTCAAGTTATTAGTAAGTACATAAAAACTTTTTAACAAAAAAATTAAACCGCCGAAAATACTGAAAAGCAAAAAATAATACCTTTTTTGTTTGACCTTAATCTAGGTACCAGTTTGAAGTCGGTGCCTCAGCACGAGCCAGGAGGAGTGATGCAAGCCAATCAGGTAGAAGATTATAGGTCCACTCCTCCTGGCTAGTGCTGAGGCGCCGACTTCAAACTGGTACCTAGATTAAGGTCAAACAAAAAAGGTATAATTTTTTGCTTTTCAGTTTTTTCGGCGGTTTAATTTTTTTGTTCAAAAGTTTTTATTTTATACTTTTTTCCCATCCTTGGGGTAAAATTTTTTTTCTAAATTTATATAATACCAACTTCGAGGTATACCCTATCCAATAAAAAAGAATTATGAAAATCAGACTACTCTGTAAAAAGTTAGTCAATCATCCCCTGTTTTCCTACCCTTAGGGTAGGAATATTATTTCCAAATTTAAATGGGACCACCCTCGGGGTATACGCTTTCCAATAAAAAAAGAATCATCAAAATCGGACTACTCTGTAAAAAGTTAGTCAATCATCCCCTGTTTTCCTACCCTTAGGGTAGGAATATTATTTCCAAATTTACATGGAACCACCCTTAGGGTATACGCTTTCCAATCAAAAAAGAATCATCAAAATCCGACTACTCTGTAATAAGTTATGCGTGGTCATATACCTAGGCTGCCACGAAAGTTTTTAGCTGTATGAAAACTATAAATATTTTATTCCTAAATTGCATGATAAATTAAAGATAATTTATCTATTAACCTCTTTGTATAGTGACATTGCAAACTGGCCAGTAACAATTTTTTTTTTTTTTTTTTTTGTTGACAATGTCAGTCCAGTTTTGTTTTTGCAATGGAGCTCTCGCGAGAAGCATTTCGTGCTATGACATTCTATGACTATAAAAGAAACTTAACATTCAAGGAATCTCACAAAAATTTAAACGTTGCATTTGTGACGTCCACTCCATCGTTAGCCACAGTTTCGTATTGGTACCGCGGGTTTAAACGGGGACGAGAGTGCATCAAAGATGAGCCGAGACTAGGACGGCCGTCAAGTGCAGTAACGCCAGAAAACGTGATCAGAGCCGAGTGGTTGATTAAGGAACGAAGGAATATTACGCTTCGGGAAATCGAACATGAACTAGGCATTGGATCACCCGCAGTTTTAAGCATTTTACATGATCATCTTCGCGTCAGGAAGGTCGCGTTGCGTTGGATACCACATTTGCTGACCGCAGAGCAAAAAACCCAGCGTGTAGATTGGTGTCAGTTTATGCTCAGCAAATTTGACGGAGGCCATTCCCAGCAGGTTTCTAACATCCTTACTACTGATGAGTCTTGGATATACTGCTATGACCCCCTGACAAAGCAGCAATCTATGCAGTGGGTGTTTGAAGAAGACGGACCGCCTTTAAAAATTGCTCGAGGCCGAAGTGTCAACAAAAAAATGATCGCCGTTTTCTTTCGTCGCAGTGGATCAGTGGCTGTAATTCCACTTGAAGATCAAATAACAGTTACTAGCCAGTGGTACACCGAAGTTTGTCTACCCCAAGCGTTCGAAAAACTGGGTGAGGAACGCCCAAAGAGCGGCATTCGGGGATTTTTTTTCCACCAAGATAATGCACCACCACACACTGCAGCAAAAACAATGGACTTTTTGAACAGCACAGGCGTTCAGATGGTGTCGCATCCACCCTACAGCCCTGACCTAGCCCCGTGTGACTTTTTCTTATTCCCCACTGTAAAGAAAATGATGCGTGGCCGGACTTTCATGAATTCGGACGAGGCAGTATAAGAATTTGAGCGGCTTTTCTTCGACCTACCGCAGAACGCGTTTTTTAAGTGTTTTGAGGATTGGTTTTTTAGAATGAGGCGATGTGTAGACCTTGGAGGGGTATATTTTGAAAAATATTAAAGTAATTTACAAAATAAAAAGAATGGTTTTGATACAGCTAAAAACTTTCGTAGCAACCCTCGTAGTACAATCAGTAACTGAACAATCAATCATCCCCTGTTTCACTACCCTTAGGGTAGGAATATTATTTCCAAATTTAAATGGGACCACCTTCTATCGCTTTCCAATAAAAAAAGAATCATCAAAATCGGACTACTCTATAAAAAGTTAAGCGTCATCATACATAAAAAAAAAAAAAAAAATATGCACGTCGACTTGAGAACCTCCTCCTTTTTGTTTTCGTCGGTTGAAAAGGAAACTCCTTTTCTATTCATTGTCGTTGACACAAGTTCGCAAAGATCGAGATGTCATAATGACATACACCACGCGATAATCACTGCCGTAGAGATAAACAACTTGATTCACTATGTCATGGTTCTATAGTGGCTTAGGAATCAAATTGACTGACTGTACGTTGCTTTGTGAGGAGTACTCAATGTGTCCTTTACTATAACCAAGTAGAAAAGAGACCACAGAACTAGTAATATGGCTCAGTCTTTAAAGATGCGCCCGTTGATTTTATCTGCTCATAATAAAGGGTTTGTAGAATTACATATCACTGGTTAGTACCATACGTTTTGTTAAACATTTAATTTTCAATGCAAGATTTTTCGCTGACTGTTTTTTTTGTTGACTGTAATTGCATTGTCATCCAACCTATGTAAGTATACCAAATTTCAAGTGAATCCGACCGCTGGAAGTGGGTCAAATTCGATTTCCAAGATTTGACCCGTACATACATACCGTACGTTCAAAGGTTAACTGGAAGAGATCCCTTTAAGGGATAAGTTCGCCTTTGTACATCTGTTTCTCTTGTTAACTGTTAATTTTCATGTTTTACGTACAATAAAGAGTTTTACATACATACATACATACATACATTGCACGTTAATAAAAAGCTTTTAATAATAAAAAAAGCTTTCAAAAATATATTTATTTGAATAGATACTTATTAGAATATAAAACACAAACAGATATGATTGTCTATAGTAAACTGTTTTTAATTGACTTTCGATCTTAAAAAAATACATGTTTCTTATGTTGGCAATAAAAAAATATCTCGGAAAGTTATATTTTTATAAAACCGGCCAAGTGCGAGTCGTTCTCGCGCAAGAGGGGTTCCGTACCATTATCTATAAAAACGGCAAAAAGTCACGTTTGTTGTATGGAAGCCCCCCTAAATTATTTGATTTATTTTAATTTCATTATTTTTTAAAGTGGATATATAAATAAATGTTCTGTGAATATTTCAAGCGTGTACCTGCTGCCGTTATCAATATCGAGCAAAAACGAGCAAAAAAATCACGATTGTTGTATGGGAGCCCCCTTAAATACTAATTTTATTCTATTTTTACACGCTTTATATTAGCTTCACCTGTATGTTTGTATGTTTGTATGTTTGTTTGTAACCGACTCCTTAGGGCGCGATTTTGACCCACTTCCCGGTTTCCGATTGAGCTGAAATTTTGCACATATGTGTAAATTGGATGACAATGCAATATTATTGTAACATGGAGCTGATCTGATGATGGAGCTGGATGGTGGCCATAGGAACTATGTAATAAAACAACACAATCCCGTCGAGTTTGGGCTCGTTTGATTCGTCTTGACGAGCACTTTGATCCCATATGGTAACCAGGGTCTGATGATGGAGCTGGAAGATGGCCAAAGGCACTCCACAATAAAACGATACAACCCCATCGAGTTTGGGCTCGTTTGATTCGCCTTGACGAGCACTTTGATCCCATATGGTAACCAGGGTCTGATGATGGAGCTGGAAGATGGCCAAAGGCACTCCACAATAAAACGACACAACCCCATCGAGTTTGGGCTCGTTTGATTCGTCTTGACGAGCACTTTGATCCCATATGGTAACCAGGGTCTGATGATGGAGCTGGAAGATGGCCAAAGGCACTCCACAATAAAACGATACAACCCCATCGAGTTTGGGCTCGTTTGATTCGCCTTGACGAGCACTTTGATCCCATATGGTAACCAGGGTCTGATGATGGAGCTGGAAGATGGCCAAAGGCACTCCACAATAAAACGACACAACCCCCTCGAGTTTGGGCTCGTTTGATTCGTCTTGACGAGCACTTTGATCCCATATGGTAACCAGGGTCTGATGATGGAGCTGGAAGATGGCCAAAGGCACTCCACAATAAAACGAAACAACCCCATCGAGTTTGGGCTCGTGTGATTCGTTTTGACGAGTACTTTGGTCCTAGATGGTAACAAGGGTCTGATGATGGAGCTGGAAGGGGGGTAGGTGGTGGGGTGGGGGGGGGAATGGGGTATGGGGTAAGGAGGTCGGGGGTTTAGAGGGTTGGGTGTTAGGGTGTGGCGGTTGGGGTTAGGGGATGGGGGGGGGGGGTTACGGGAAATAGGGTGGGAGTGTTGGGGGGTTCGAGGGTAAGTGATTTTGAGGGGTTGTGGGAAATGGGGAGGGTGTAAGAAGCCTAGATTGTAACAAGGGTTTGATGATGGAACTGTAAGGGGGGGCGGTAGGTGGCGGGGTGGGGGGGTGTGGTAGGGGTTGGGGAGCAGGTGGCGGGGTGGGGGGGGTGGGAGGGGGGATGGGGTTTCCGGGGGTTTGGGGGGTTCGGTGTTAGAGGGGTTGGGTTTAGGTGGTTCGGGGGTTTGTAAAATGAGGAGGGGGGTAAGAGGGGTTTAGGGGATTGGGGGTAAGGGTGTGGGGTTTGGGGAGGGTTTGGGGGAATGGGGTGGGGGATGTTGGGGGGTTGGGTTTAGGGGGTTTGGGGGTTGTAAGTGAGGGGGGTAAAGTTAGAAAGAAAAAAAATGCAACTAAAAATAGAAAATAAATAATAGTTTAAAAAAACTAAAAAACACGCTTTAAAAAATAAAAAATAAATTTTAATAAATTTCAATTCACTATTCTTATAGTGCAGTAAAAAATCTTAATAAGCAATTATTATATTGTTATATCCAGATCAAAATTTGTAAACAATTCTAAATATTGATAAAATAAATAATAATAGTTTAAAATATTTTATTGTAAAAAAAGCGTGGGGTGCTTTTTAAGATGTTATCAAAATGACAATCCTTGACAATTGACACCATGCACCCCACGCTTTTTTTACAATAAAATATTTTAAACTATTATTATTTATTTTATCAATATTTAGAATTGTTTACAAATTTTGATCTGGATATAACAATATAATAATTGCTTATTAAGATTTTTTACTGCACTATAAGAATAGTGAATTGAAATTTTACATTTCGTACTAAATACAAACTGAAATATAGATGCACAGAAAAAACCCCAGAAAAAAGACCAATGCTGGGAATCGAACCCAGGTCCTCAGCATTCCGTGCCGCGTGCCATACCCCTACACCACCACTGGTCTAGAGATTAGACACGAATCTTTCCTATACATCATACATTTCAATCTGCTAAATCATCACCTTATGCAGTGACTTGTCACTGCATAAGGTGATGATTTAGCAGATTGAAATGTATGATGTATAGGAAAGATTCGTGTCTAATCTCTAGACCAGTGGTGGTGTAGGGGTATGGCACGCGGCACGGAATGCTGAGGACCTGGGTTCGATTCCCAGCATTGGTCTTTTTTCTGGGGTTTTTTCTGTGCATCTATATTTCAGTTTGTATTTAGTACGAAATGTATGATTTCACGGGATGACCGTAAAAGTAATAAAAAAATGAAGTTGAAAAAATAAGTACAAAAAAAGATACTTCATAGCTAACTTGTTTAAAGTTGCACAGTAGCGCCATCTCTTGTCCAGGTGAGCGGTTAGTTCCGAAGGAGTGTTAAAATCTCTCGATGAGGGTGTAACATAGATGTGCGTTTGTCACTGCATAAGGTGATGATTTAGCAGATTGAAATGTATGATGTATAGGAAAGATTCGTGTCTAATCTCTAGACCAGTGGTGGTGTAGGGGTATGGCACGCGGCACGGAATGCTGAGGACCTGGGTTCGATTCCCAGCATTGGTCTTTTTTCTGGGGTTTTTTCTGTGCATCTATATTTCAGTTTGTATTTAGTACGAAATGTATGATTTCACGGGATGACCGTAAAAGTAATAAAAAAATGAAGTTGAAAAAATAAGTACAAAAAAAGATACTTCATAGCTAACTTGTTTAAAGTTGCACAGTAGCGCCATCTCTTGTCCAGGTGAGCGGTTAGTTCCGAAGGAGTGTTAAAATCTCTCGATGAGGGTGTAACATAGATGTGCGTTTGTCACTGCATAAGGTGATGATTTAGCAGATTGAAATGTATGATGTATAGGAAAGATTCGTGTCTAATCTCTAGACCAGTGGTGGTGTAGGGGTATGGCACGCGGCACGGAATGCTGAGGACCTGGGTTCGATTCCCAGCATTGGTCTTTTTTCTGGGGTTTTTTCTGTGCATCTATATTTCAGTTTGTATTTAGTACGAAATGTATGATTTCACGGGATGACCGTAAAAGTAATAAAAAAAATGAAGTTGAAAAAATAAGTACAAAAAAAGATACTTCATAGCTAACTTGTTTAAAGTTGCACAGTAGCGCCATCTCTTGTCCAGGTGAGCGGTTAGTTCCGAAGGAGTGTTAAAATCTCTCGATGAGGGTGTAACATAGATGTGCGTTTGTCACTGCATAAGGTGATGATTTAGCAGATTGAAATGTATGATGTATAGGAAAGATTCGTGTCTAATCTCTAGACCAGTGGTGGTGTAGGGGTATGGCACGCGGCACGGAATGCTGAGGACCTGGGTTCGATTCCCAGCATTGGTCTTTTTTCTGGGGTTTTTTCTGTGCATCTATATTTCAGTTTGTATTTAGTACGAAATGTATGATTTCACGGGATGACCGTAAAAGTAATAAAAAAATGAAGTTGAAAAAATAAGTACAAAAAAAGATACTTCATAGCTAACTTGTTTAGAATTGAAATTTATTAAAATTTATTTTTTATTTTTTAAAGCGTGTTTTTTTAAACTATTATTTTTTAGTATCTGTTGTTATAGCGGCCACCGAAATGCATGTATGTATGTAAAACTCTTTATTGTACGTAAAACATGATATTAACAGTTAAGAAAAAGAAACAGATGTAGGTACAAAGGCGAACTTATCCCTTAAAGGGATCTCTTCCAGTTAACCTTTGACCGATTGACAGGACAACAGAGACAAGAGTAGGCATACAATGCAGAGTAAAAAGAGTCTAAATCAAAAGTAAACCCAAACCAATATACTTAACATAGCTTTTGCCCGCGACTCCGTCCGCGTGGAATTAGTAATTTGGGCAGCTTATTTTTTTTTTATCCAATTTTCTTTTTCATCAATTATGGCTCTCCTTAGTTCCTCGATATAAAAAAAAATACCCGCCCCCGCACCCCCCCCGCACACCCGCGTTCACATTCAACACCGTACTACCAAGTCAAGCGTGCCTATAGAAGTTTTACTTCAAAAACCCCCGATTTTGAAACATTCTTCCGCTCCGCTCCGCTCCTATTGGTGTTAGCGTGATGATATATAGCCTATAGCCTTCCTCGATAAATGTGCTATCTAACACTAAAAGAATTTTTCAAATCGGAGCAGTAGTTCCTAAGATTAGCGCGTTCAAACAAAAAAACCTGTTCGATAAATTCTTAAAATAGACGTATCTTTCTTATTTGTGAACCGATTCAAATGAAACAAACACTAAATGTTAATCCAAGAAAATACCAACATATCAGTGAAAACTGCATCCTTCTAGGTTAAGCCGTTTCTGAGATTAGCGCGCACAAACGCACAGACAAACAGACAAACAGACAATAATTCTAAAAAACATTGTTTTGGGTTCTATTGTGCTAATAAATAGCCCTAGTGACAGTTTTTCTCAAATATCTTCAATGTACAGACATCGACTTGTTACAGATTTATTATATGTATAGATAAACAATACACATACACACAAAGAATACACGAAAGTACACACATATATATTATATCATGAATCCACTAGACCAATACATATCTTATCAACATAAATAGACTACCTACATAAAGACTACATAAATACAATAATATACGCATATACACTAAACAGAGAACACAATAGAGGTTGTCTCTATTTAAGAGGAACTGTCAAGCCAGTACGCCCTTAAGCGACTCCGGAAGATGGCTACCGACTGCGACCGCCTGATTTCACTCGGCAACCGATTCCACAGACTAACAGCGTGCACGGAGAAGGATTTGGAATAGGATTTGGATTTAGTTACAGGAAAAGCTAACGAAAGATTATTACTTGACCGCAACCGGTTCCCAGAGCCAGCAGCCAAGTAATTAAATCTTTCGAAAAGGTAGGAAGGGGACTGTGGCTTAAAAAGGACAATAAAAAGCAACGACAGGATGTGAACATTACGGCTCAGACGAATTGGGAGCCACTTTAGCTGAGCGCGAAAACAGGACACGTGGTCGTATTTCCGGAGACCGAAAATAAAGCGTATGCATACGTTCTGAAGACGCTCAAGCTTGTCAAGCAGTTGCTCAGAGAGATCGAGATAGGCATGATACATCATTTGTGAACTGTCTAGCTATCATGGTTCATGAGATACAGCCTGGTGACAGACGGACAGACGGACGGACTGCGGAGCCTCAGTAATAGGGTCCCGTTTTTACTCTTTGGGTATGGAACCCTAAAAACCGCATGAATTCAATTGCTTGTTTTAAGCCGAGTTTACACCTGCAAGAAAAATCGCACAAGTGTACTGCAACTTGCACGGTTTTCCTTGCAGGTCTAAACTGGGCTTGAGTGTTGAGTCTAACCTTTATTTAATAATCTGTGGCAGCTAGGTGTATCGTAATAACAACATTTACGACACAAGTGTTGTTATGGGGAATAGAGTCTAGACTCTTCTGAAGTCATATAATCTATGTTCTTATTTAATTGTTCGCGACCATGTAAAAAACAGATAAGTACAGAAATAGAAAAAAGAAAAAACGCTCGGGAGTGCTAGCCGTGCACATATCGTTTTAGACAATAAGGCAATCAATTATTAATTAACTGTAGTCGTAAATTAAGTACTTATTATTTTTGTATTGTCCAGTAGTTTCTGACTCGATGAAGAGACAATACACAGTACACAATATAGATGGAGTCATTCCTGATGACGCGCCTTCGTATTTAAATGGCACTAGCTATACACCAAAAAATTCAAATTTTCCAGTAATTTCGTAAATTTACCATATTTTTAAAGACCTATCCAACGCGGTATCTCACACCATGAGGTAGATGTGAAAATAGAAGTTATCTTCACTTTGCGTGTAGGGGAGTTTGCATATACCTATGTAGGTACTTATATTTTTTGAATCTCATAACACATCTATTCAATATTATTTTAAAGTAAATACATAAAATATATCAGTCTTACGATCCAGCGAGGAAATGCTGCCAGCGTCTTCGGTACCATGCCACAGGGGCCATTTTTAGATTTAATTTAGTTTTAGTTTATTTTATTTTAATATAGTTAGTTTTAATTTTTATAGTTTGTTAGTGTTTATACTTAGTTAAGTTTTATTCATTGTTATTTTATATTCTTAGTTTCATTAAATTTAATTAGATTACTTATAATTTTATACAATTAAATCATACAATCTACCTAAAAAAAAATACATAAAATATTCAATCTTAGATCTTAGTGCTGGTATAATTTTTTCAAAAATCAGAAATGGTGAAATTTGGTTGGTGATCGGCCCACCTATCTCCCTTTTAAGTTTGTCGTAAGTGATTATTATTTACACCATAGACCATTTCCAACAAAAACATTTAAAAGTGCACGTATTATTAAAAAAAAAAACAAAAATTTGTTGGACTCAGCATGTTGTCGACTTGCGAAATCCAGGAAAACTGTGGATATTGCGGGGCCAGGAATCTACAATAGACTACCCGACAGCATCAAAAATACTCAAAACGACCTGACATTCTCCAACCGACTAAAGAAATGGCTAACAAAAAACGCTTTTTATGACATGTCAGAATATAATAATAATAACATCGCAGGGCGGCTTGTGGCGAGCTGTTGGTGCGTAGCGACACCACGAACCCGAGACCTCCAGGGGTACACATACACACATGCGCTTATACACACACTCACACACAGTTACACACCCACCCCGCCTCTAGTTTGCCTTTGTTGGCCGCCTAGAGTGGAGCGCAAGAGTTAAATGCTCGAAGGATGGATGTGTTTCCGTAAGTGGCGAGTTGGCAGTTTGAAGTTTAAAGTCCAGAACACCTCTCCATCCTTAGCCGTTCACACCAATGTTGCCGCCTCGTTGCCCCGAGTGGGCAATAGTTTGAGGGGCCCATTTAGTGAATGGCGAGTCACCGCCTACCAAAAGTTCAGTTTATGAGATATTGAAATGGTAGGTGTCCGTTATCTCACTCCATAGCCCGGTAATCCTGTCCACAACATCCCAATCCCATAGCCAATTCCATGTCGATTCCAACTTGGCAATAGATTGGCAACTGTGGAGGACTGTCCGCTAGCACATCCTCATGGTGTATTAGGGGATAGACCTCCATAGTTGCGCCCATCTCATTTATATTATATGGTACCAAAGGCCTCTTCATGTTGGCTTTGGCCCCATGAATGCCTTTCAAATGACCGGGTCCCCATGGGCCCGTGATCGGAAACCCGTACCAACATAATAATAATAATGCATAATATAATTTGACTTGTAAAATTTGTAATTTTATTAATAAAAGAATATGAATATGACCTCCAAACTTTTGCGTCTCGTCTTTGATCAACAATAAAACTTGTATTGTTGATCGATTCGAAGTGCTTCGTAGATCTCTAGCCATATATTTCAATTTATGTAGACCCCTACTTACTTAATATTGGTTTATTACAAAGTAGTCGAGTTCTAATGTAGGCGATGATATAACAGACTGAAATGTACGATGTGTAGAAGAGATTCGTGTCTAATCTCTAGACCAATGGTGGCGTAGGGGTATGACACACGGCACGGAATGCTGAGGACCTGGGTTCGATTCCCAGCATTGGTCTTTTTTCTGGGGTTTTTCTGTGCATCTATATTTTAGTTTGTATTTAGTATGAAATATATGGTTTCACGGGATGACCGTTAAAGGAATAAAAAATGAAGCTGAAAAAATAAATACAAAAAGATACTTCATAACTAACTTCTGAAAAGTTGGCCCAGTAGCGCCATCTCTTGGTCCGGGTGGGCGGTTAGCTCCGAAGGAGAGTTAAAGTCTCTCGATAGAGGGTGTAACATAGATGCGCGTTTATCACTGCATAAGGTGATTATATAACAGACTGAAATGTACGATGTGTAGAAAAGATTCGTGTCTAATCTCTAGACCTATGGTGGTGTAGGGGTATGGCACACGGCACGGAATGCTGAGGACCTGGGTTCGATTCCCAGCATTGATCTTTTTTCTTGGGTTTTTTCTGTGCATCTATATTTCAGTTTGTATTTAGTATGAAATATTCTAATGTAGCTTTTTTCGCGTACGTAGATCCATCGCAGGTCCTCGTCGACACCTCGGGATCGATAAAGACCACTTTGGGTATCACTGATGTACACCTGTGCTAAATGTGGCCTGTTCTATTTAACTAACCAAATTTTCGTGTAAAATGTTCCCAAGGCAAGTCCGTATACTTCGCCAAGCTTCTAACTCTACTCGCCCTAAATCTACACGTTTTAACTTCATAAACTCTACATTCTACAGAATTTTACTAACCCCCAGTGGGCCCGCGTGGGGACTACGGCCCTGTCATTCCGAGAGGAAGCTTGTGACCTGCAGTGAGAAGTATATAGGCTGGGATGATGATGATGATTTTACTAACAAGTGCAAATTGCACACTCTAGATTGTAATAAAAAATAATAATAAAAAAATCATTTATTCTCAGACGTTTCCGTCCATAGGCACACAATAGGTAGGCATGGTGATAAAAAGAAAAATTGATAAAATTGTTTAACAATTATTCTTATCACCTAAGTTAGTATTTATAAATTATATGTAAAGTAATAAAAGTACCACTAGTATAGATAAAGTACCGAGAGCGTGGAATTGCATATGTAGTGGTATTGTGTGTTTATAGGCATTGGAGAGAGAGAGATCTCTATATTGTTGTCTCTCTCTCACTAAAGTGGAATGCCTATAAATACACAATACCACAACAGTATATATGCAATTCCACGGTTTCGGTAATTTATCTCTATACCTGAGTTAAGTACGCTGCGGATAGGTAGAAATGGCGAAACTATAAGGGTTCCATTTTAGCCATCCTGACTATACGGAACCCCAAAAATGTATCGACCATGAACTTGCGTCCAATATCCTCCAATCCCGGGATCTGGATGCGGGAACAGTTTCCAATTACGGCACTCGCAAATACTTGCCGTTTATTTGTTTATTTGTTTGGGATCGCCCTTTGTCTAGAGCTGGTGTGGTCAGTGTTGTGTCTTTTGTGTATTTATGTGACAGTTTGGTAAAGGTGGGGTAGGATAGGGAGGCTTTAAAAGTTCTAACTCCATCCCTAAACACAGCGTTGCAGGTTTAATTAGTCGTTTCAAAGAGGCGATGAAAAACAAAAAGCAATAAACGTATTGGCTATTTCATTATTCCAACAATACACCGTGAAATTTTAGTGGTTGTTTTCCTGAAACGAGGTGATTTAGTATCGATTGTACAATCGATTTATTATTACTATTTTGACTAGAGTCAAAAATCCAATTGTGAAAAACGAAAGTCGAAAATGACCGCAAACCAATAGTAACGCTTCGTTGGTACCTAACCTATCGTACGATCGTACGCTATTTGTACCAACGAAGCGTTACTATTGGTTTGCGGTCATTTTCGACTTTCGTTTTTCACAATTGGATTTTTGACTCTAGTCAAAATAGTAATTATAAATCGATTGTACAATCGAAACTAAATCACCTCGTTTCGGGAAAACAACCACTAAAATTTCACGGTGTATACTCGTACGTCCCACTGCAGGCCACAGCCACAGGCCTCTTCTCAGAATGAGAGGGGTTGGGCCGTAGTTCCCACGCTTAACCATAATTAGTACTTAAAGGTGAATTTATAATTTTTTGTGAATAAGCTCCCAATCCGTATTGGCTTTTTTGTTAAAAATTTCATTTTAAGAGCATGCTTTTTAGCTGACAGTTCCTACTTTTATTGTTATCCAACTTGCATAAGCATACCCAGGACAAGTGAATCCGACCACTGGAAGTGGGTCAAATTCGACGTCCAAGATTTGACCCGTACATATATAGATACTTTTCTATACTAATACTAATAAATAATAATTATTATACTTAATGAGGAAAGATTTGATTGTTTGTTTGTTTGCATTGAATAGGCTCCGAAACTGCTGGACCGATTTCAAAAATTCTTTTGCCGTTAGAAAGCTCCATTATCACTGAGTGACATATGCTACTTTTTACCGCGGGAAAATACCTTTTCCTACGGGAAAATTAGTTTATCGCGGGCGAAGCTGCGGACGGAAGGCTAGTAAAATATAAATTCACAGTACTAATTTTGGATATTCAACTATCCGTAAACCGTGGAGAGCCGGCTTAAGAATAGCACTCCCCCAATTCTTCTCGCGGGTGTCGTAGAAGGCGACTAAGAGACTTTTATGACCAAGTACATATCGGTCCCACCGGTGTCGGGCAGCAGCGATACCGGTGTGAATATACTGCGATTGCCAACCCGCCTGCTCAGCGTGGCAATTAGAGCAAACCCTGATCAATGGCAAGTCGACACAAACCACGGCCCCCAGTTCCCGGCCGCCCTGCTATTCCTGATCAAGGCGGCGGTCACGGTAACGGCAGGGCAGGGGGTGCGAAGAATCCCCGGGTTACGGAAAGCCGCCGAAAACAATTGACCTTGGCTACGTACAACGGACGCACGTTACGGCTCGACGAGCATCTGGCACAACTCGAAGTCGAACTCGAGAAAATAAGGTGGCATGTTCTTGGGTTAAGCGAAGTCCCAAGAGAGGGGGAGGACACGGTTACTCTTGAATCAGGCCATCTTCTATATTATCGAGAGGGAGACCAGCTGTCCCAGGGCAGCGTAGGGTTCCTGGTGAATAAAGCTCTCTGTGACAACGTTGTAGAAGTGTCGAGTGTGTCGAATAGGGTTGCGTACCTCGTAATTAAGCTAACCGAGAGGTATAGCCTCAAGGTTGTGCAGGTTTACGCACCGACCTCGACGCACTCGGACGATGAAGTGGAAGATATGTTCGGTGATATATCGAAGGCCTTACACTTCACCACCAAGGCCCACTACAACGTTGTCATGGGAGACTTCAACGCCAAAGTGGGAGTACAGAGTTGCAGCGTATCGGTAGTAGGATCTCATGGCTATGGTAGCAGGAATCATAGGGGGCAAATGCTTGTCAACTTCCTCGAAAACGAGGGGCTATTCTTGATGAATTCATTTTTCAAGAAATAGCTCCAAAGGAAGTGGACATGGCGGAGCCCCGATACTATGACTAAAATCGAGATCGATTTCATCATAACGGACAAGAAGCGCATATTCAGAGACGTCTCAGTGATCAATAGGTTTAATACCGGAAGCGATCATCGACTCGTGCGAGGCTCTCTGAATATCGATTTTAAGCTTGAACGTGTCCGTTTGATGAAATCCAGGCTCCGATCAACTCTGCTCCAAGCTATAGTCGGATCTGAAAAGTTCCAGTCTAATCTGGAGAACCGATTCGCTGCCTTGGAAACCACAAATTGCGTTGACATTGACTGGGCCCTCGAGAATGTAGTCGGAATCCTCAGGAAGGAAGGTGTGAGATTTTGCGAATTGCGGCGTAAAGGCAGGAAGTCGAAGCTTTCGGAAGAAACACTCAGGCTTATGGAGGAACTACGTGAACACCCACCAGTTACTTCGTCAGAACGACATGCTCTAAACAAGAGAATTGGCAAACTAGTACGATACGATCTCCGATGCTCCAACACCCGTTCAATAGAACGAGCGATCGAGCAAAATCGGGGATCAAAGGTTTTTGTCAAATCTCTTGGGAGAAGTCATCTGACGAAGCTGACCACTACGGATGGAGTAGTTGTTTCTTCCAGGTCTGGGATTCTTTCGGAAACTGAAAACTTCTACAGCCAGTTATACGCTACGCATGCATCTCAACCTGATCCCGAAAATGAGGAGTCCAGAGCTGCATTAACACGCCACTTTACGGAAGACTTGCCAGAAATCAGCCTGGACGAAATCGCGATGGCTCTCAGACAGCTTAAAAAGGGAAAAGCCCCTGGAGAAGACGGTATTACGACTGAGCTCCTGAAATCTGGTGGTAGACCTATAATGAAGGAGCTCCAGAACATTTTTAATACTGTTCTTTTTGATGGGAGAACTCCAGAGGCGTGGAGTAAGAGTGTTGTCGTGTTGTTTTTCAAAAAGGGTGATAAAACTCTTTTGAAGAACCACCGACCCATTTCACTCTTAAGCCACGTCTATAAGCTGTTTTCGAGAGTAATCGCGAACCGTCTTGCGCGAAGGCTCGACGAGTTCCAGCCCCCCGAACAGGCCGGGTTTCGATCGGGATACGGCACCATAGACCACATCCATACAGTGCGGCAGATTATACAGAAGACCAAAGAGTATAATCGGCCCCTGTGCTTAGCGTTTGTGGACTATGAAAAGGCCTTTGACTCGATCGAGATCTGGTCTGTTCTGGAATCTTTGCAGCGATGCCAAGTCGATTAGCGATACATCCAAGTGTTGAGAGGTCTGTACAACGCCGCTACTATGGCCGTCCAAGTCCAGAATCGGCAGTCTGAACCTATCCCCTTGCATCGTGGTGTGAGACAAGGGGACGTTTACGTTATATCCCCCAAATTGTTCACAAATGCATTGGAGTATGTGTTCAAGACGCTGGAGTGGAAGGGGCGCGGTATTAACATAAATGGCGAGTACCTCTCACACTTGCGATTTGCAGATGATATCGTCATCGTAGCGGAAACGCTGCAAGATTTGCAACATATGTTGAATGGCCTAGCTGATTCTTCTCAACGCGTTGGTCTTCGGATGAACCTGGATAAAACGAAGGTTATGTTCAATGAACATGTAAGTCCGGAACCAATTGCAGTTCAAGGCAATATTCTCGAGGTTGTTAAGGAGTACGTTTACCTCGGGCAAACTATGCAATTGGGTAAAAACAACTTCGAGAAAGAGGCCAACAGAAGAATACAGCTGGGATGGGCAGCGTATGGGAAACTGCGTCAAGTCTTCACGTCGTCAATTCCACAGAGTCTAAAGACGAAAGTCTTCAATCAGTGCGTCCTACCCGTCATGACATACGGTGCCAAAACATGGACATTCACTGTAGGGCTGGTCCACAAATTTAAAGTTGCTCAACGTGCTATGGAAAGGGCTATGCTCGGAGTTTCTCTAAAAGATCGAATTCGTAATGAAGTGATCCGACAGAGAACCAAAGTTATCAACATAGCCCACCGCATTAGCACGCTGAAGTGGCAATGGGCAGGTCATATAACCCGAAGAACCGATAATCGTTGGGGTAGACGAGTTCTTGAGTGGAGACAACGGATCGGCAAACGTAGCGTGGGACGTCCTCAGACTCGGTGGAGCGATGATCTTCGCAAGGCGGCTGGCAAGAGCTGGATGAGAGTGGCCGAGGATCGTGCTCAGTGGCGTGCCATGGGAGAGGCCTATGTCCAGCAGTGGACGAACATAGGCTGATGATGATGATGATGAACTATCCTACACTAAAACTAGGAAGATTAAAGAAATGTATTTGAGTATGTACATTGTAGTTTTCGTAAAATATTTACAGACCAGCTGTTGTGTTGCCCGCGACTCCGTCTGCGAAGAATTAAGTAGTTTATCGCTATCCTATCGGGTCTCAAACTATTTTCATATCAAATAAAAAAAAATTGGAGTAAAGATTGGATTTTTTTTTTAGTTACAAGGTATTATTATCGAATGCAGCTAAGGGAAATTGTACAATCCCCAACGAGATATAAAAAATATATAAAGAAAGCGTTTACAACTTAATAGATAACCTTCTCCTTTTTTGAAGCCGGTTGTTAATACCGACGAGCCCGACTCGCACTTGGCCGGTTTCTTTATTGAACGGCTCATCCCTTAAAAGCTTTACACCACCCCTCATTTTTGTGCAGCGTTAAAAATGCCATAGAGCAGCACACCAACATAAATCTAGCTTTATTATCCTCACCATCCGTTATTCTTTTTTTGGTTAAGGCATACAATAAATATAAGGGCCTGTTTTCATTAATCATCATCACCATCATCATTTCACCATATATAAGTGCTACTGCAGAACACAGGTCTCTTCTCAAAATGAGGGCGGGTGAGGGAGTACCTTAAATCATAATAACGAACATAACCTTTCCCCTCGCAGCGATTATGTAAGATCACGGCTGCATTACATATTTACTGACGAGGTCAAAGAAAAATCCTGCGCGTAGTTCGCTGAGCTTAAATAAATAATACGAGTAAAGCAAAGCACATGCGGTCAGGTGGACTTTTATATCGGGTTGCCTTTCACGAAACCTTTGGGCGATGGAAGGCTTTTTCATATTTTATTTGTACTTTTGTAAGCACAACATATATGTAGTATTTTTTATACTTCTGTACTTTCATCTGTTTTTAGGGTTCCGTACCCAAAGGGTAAAAACGGGAACCCTATTACTGAGGCTCCGCTGTCCGTCCGTCCGTCCGTCTGTCTGTCCGTTTGTCACCAGGCTGTATCTCGGGAACCGTGATAGCTAGAGAGTTGAAAATTTTCACAGATGATGTATTTCGGTTGCCGCTATAACAACAAATACTAAAAAATGGAATAAAATAAATATTTAAGGGGCTCCCATACAACAAACGTGATTTTTATGCTCGATATTGATAACGGCAACAGGTAGACGCTTGAAATATTCACCGAATATTTAATTAAAAATAAATCACTAACATAAAAAAAATATTTAAGGGGGGCTCCCATACAACAAACGTGATTTTTATAGATAATTGTACGGAACCCTTCGTGCGCGAATCCGATTCGCACTTGGCCGGTTTTTACATGGTCGCGGACAATTAAATAAGAACATAGATAATATGACTTCAGAAAAGTCTATACTCTATTCCCCATAACAGCACTTGTGTCTTAATGTCGTACGATACACCTAGCTGCCACAGATTATTAAATGTAGATAACACTCATCACTAAATTTTTTCCGTCACCGTGAAGCTCATGGTAAATTTTAAATATATTTTCGCACATCCCGAAAAACTCAGAGGTGCGCGCCAGGATTTGAGCCCTATAGGACAAACCGCTAGGCCACCACAGTATTAAATGAGTGTTTACCTATGATATTTTTTTTAACAAATAACCTTTCGTATTTGGCAACATTATTGCCACGTTAGGTTGGTACACCTAAGTAGGGGCCCGTACGCACAGTTTGCTCAGCAAGAAAGATGGCCCAAGTTCCATGTTTGCTGAGAAACGCAAACACGAGCCTGTCAATTGAAATTAACGCTTAACGACAAATTAGGGGACGTTCGAGGTCCTAGCGAAAGTAAACACACGAGGGGCTTGTTCGAGGCACCGTTTCAAAGCGAAATGGGTATTCTATAAAAATAAAATCGGTCAAATGTGATGTAGGATCTTATACACCGTGAAATTTTAGTGGTTGTTTTCCCGAAACGAGGTGATTTAGTATCGATTGTAGAATCGATTTATAATTACTATTTTGACTAGAGTCAAAAATCCAATTGTGAAAAACGAATGTCGAAAATGACCGCAAACCAATAGTAACGCTTCGTTGGTAGGTACCTAACCTATCGTACGATCGTACGCTACTTGTACCAACGAAGCGTTACTATTGGTTTGCGGTCATTTTCGACTTTCGTTTTTTACAATTGGATTTTTGACTCTAGTCAAAATAGTAATTATAAATCGATTGTACAATCGATATTAAATCACCTCGTTTCGGGAAAACAACCACTAAAATTTCACGGTGTATATGCAGCAAAAAAACTCAAGTTTATAATGAGCTTCACGGCGAAAGAAGACATCGTGGGCAAACCTGCACACGCCTGCGAAGAAATTCAATGGTGTGTTTAAAGTTCCGAATCCAAGTACAACAACAAGTCAACTTCATAAATAAGTGATCACTTTTGTACCTTGTCGCTTATAGTCGTTACATTATTTTGTATGGCTTTTCAAACATGACGTTAAAGTGACAAGGTACAAAAGTGACCACTTATTTAAGACGTTGACCCTACTACGGCCTAAGCTCTCTCGTTATGAGAGGACGCCTGTGCCCAGCAGTGGGACGTACATATATAAACCGAGATGATAATTTTTTTATCTCATTAACAGACTAACTATTATAATTTATAATATTTCTTTACCTAGGACACAACCGTATTTTTCACCCGACTGTCGAAGGACGGTCATGTTTTTCGAGCGTATGTATTTATGTATGTATGTAATCATTCTTTAATAATAAAAATTAAAACTAAAATTAAAAACTAGACTTAAAAATAAAAATTATAAATAAAAAATTTGCCCCAGATTGCTGCCTATGGGTAGTGTGCCCAGAAGGCTGGCAGCATTGCCACGTTGGATGGCAATGCTGATCCTCTGTGCCAAGTATAACGCAGCCTTCTGGTCACGCGTCGCCTCGACCAACCGCTTGGAGCATTCCCTGTAGACTCTGTGGGCGCTTTCTCCCCAAGGCCCCAGAGTCTCAACCCCAAACGGCTCAAATAGGTAGCCACTATTAATAGTTGCGTATTTGCGCCGTTTGAGGAGCTCGGCCGAGATGATAATTCTTTAATAATTATATAATTTGTGTCTGTTTGTGTGGCCTTTCGTGATTTTACTGTACTGTGACCCGGTGGAAGACCAGTGCTGGTTTTTTACCCGACTGCGAAGAAGGAAGGATTATTAACTAGCGACATGCTGAGCCGGGACCCTTCTTGTAACAGCATTAATATGTACACACCTATTATGTCTATGTCTATGTTTGTATTCTTATTTTTGGCTGTGTACGTGGTTATTGTTGTTATAAATAAATGTTTGTCTTTCTTTTCCTTCTTTGACACGCCCTGCAGCCTAAACGGCTCGATGGATTTTGAAGTGTGAGGTGTCATTCGATTCGTTCCGCAAGTGACATAGGATATATGTTTTCCCGGAATCCCCGTGGGAACGGGAATTATACAGGCGGGTTTTTACATCTAATATTGAAATTAAAGTTATTCATATTGGAATCGCATGCATGATATTTACTTCATCATTATCATTTCAGCCGCAAGCCATCCACTGCGTCTTCGGGTCCGTGGACGCCATTCGAGAAACTTACAATACGAGCTTACTTACTACGTGACTTAGAAATTACAATTACATAAAACCTCAAACTGGACTCGATTAGTAGACAGTATCTAATTTTGGTATTTCTGTATCTTTGGCTAGTTGAAGTATAATTTTGATAGTGTTTTATGCGGCGACTAACCTTAATTAACAGTGATCACAAAATTCTATATTGCTCTCGTGTCTGACATTTTTTAATGCGCAAATTGTCTTCACGTGGTTTCTGGAATTTTACTATCAAGTTGCAAAAACTACAATCACCGTACAACGTCGCTCCCAAAGAGAGCTTACTTTGACACTGGCGACATTGTCCTGTAATGGGACAGAAGCCATATTTTAAATAAATAATAAACCTCAAACTGACATTACAAACAAACGTTACAAAACCACGACGACGCGTTAAAAACAAATTCGTGTATGAATACGGAGGCAGCATCATCGATCGGCACAGTAACCTTGTTTAATTTGCTGCGAACTTCATAAGTACCATGTACAAGTAGGTGTTAGGAGGAAGTTACCCAAGCTAATAATGAAACACTATTAAACCAAACTTCATTTTGAAGTGGAGTTGGTGCCACAGAACTAAATAATAATAAGATCTGTATCTCTACAAAACATAATATCTTGAAATAAATTAACACTAATTTAATTTTTTGAAAATGACTCATCTAGCAGTTCCATAAAATATTATATGTTTGTTCTGCGTTGTCTACTTAAATTACCTACATCTGAGTATAAAGATAAAAAATGTAAATTAACTATAAGTGGAAACTGATTTGGCTTATGTGTTACTTTTGAGCTGTTTGTTTCCCATTAAATAAATAAATAAATAAATAAATAAGATAAAACTAACCTAAACTAAAACTAGATAAAAATTAACAAAAGGTGCCCCCCGCGGCAAGGGCCCAAAGACACTGGCAGCATTACCTCGCTGTATAGCAATGCTGACGTTGTGCGAGGAAGCTGCCAGCTCTTCGGTCTCCTGTGGTATCACAAAGCCATTTAGAAATATATTTGATACAGAATTGGGACTTGAGGTAAATATTGTTCATTAAACTATTTTTATGCCTTTAAAAAAAAGCGAGGCATCTGGCTGCAATGCCATGTCTTTGTCCCGGCTTGGTCTGTATTGAATGAATCGCCGCTTGAGCTCATTTCAAGTATTTATCATCAATTCAGCCGAAAGACGTTTGCTGCTGAACATACATACATATACATAGGCCTCCCCCAAGATTCGCCTAGACACCTTCTAACTTTTTTAATAGCCTATAATATGTCCTGTCCCACTGCTGGGCAAATGCCTCCTTTTCCTCCGCCATTTCTCCCTATCCTGGGAATGCACCTGCCAATCGAGCTGAAAAGCACTCAGGTCGTCCCGCCATCTCCTCTTGGGTCTGCCTCTGCTCCTTTGCTCCTTTTAACGACCGCCTTAGCCTAGTTGGTAGTGACCCTGCCTACGAAGCAAGAGGTCCTGGGTTCGAATCCCGGTAAGGGCATTTATTTGTGTGATGAGCACGAATATTTGTTCCTGAGTTATGCATGTCTTCTATGTATTTAAGTATTTATTTATCTATATAAGTATGTTTATCGTCGTCTGGTACCCATAGTACATACAAGCTTTGCTTAGTTTGGGACTGGGTCGATTTGTGTAAGATTGTCCCCTAATATTTTTTTTTTTTTTTTTTTTTATTAAATTACTAGCTGTTGCCTACTCCATCCGCGAAGAATAGGGTTAAGTATAAAAAATAGCCTACGACCTATTCTCATACCTACCAAATACGGACAAAAAAGTTTCATAAAAATTGGTCAAGCCGTTTCGTAGGAGTTAGATAACAAACACCGTGACACGGGATTTTTATATTTACCATGAGCTTTTTAAACATTTGAATTTTACAATAAGCTATACGGTGAAAAAAAAACATCGTGCATACACCTGCGAAGAAATGGGTATGTATTACAATACCGAAGTACGAAAGACCGAATGTATTAAAACATCGAATAGGTCAAAAGACCGACACGATTTTTTTCTGAAACCGTAAACTTTTCAGAATTTAGTAAAACGGCATCATACAGAACCCATTAGGTTAGGTTAGGTTAGTTTTATAACAATCTTAAAAAGTTAACGGTTTCAGAAAAAAATTGTGTCGGTCTTTTGACCCATTCGATGTTTTTATATAGGTATTCGGTCTTTCGTACTTCGGTATTGTAATACACCCGAAGAAATTTAATGTTGTGTGTGAAGTTCCCAATCCGCACTGGGCCCGCGTGGGAATTACGGCCCAAACCCTCTCGTTCTGAGACGAGGCCTGTGCCCTGAAATGGAACGTTTATATATATAGGCTGGGATGATGATTACACATCCAAGATTCGAGCACAAACATTCCTGTATTTTTCACACAAATATCTACTAGGAATCGAACCCGGGACCTCAAGCTTCGTAGTCAGGTTCTCTAACCACTAGGCTATCCGGTCGTCAGAATCAGAATAAAAGCAATAAGGTTAAGCCATACAACTGACATTGAAATTTTGGGTGGTAAAGGAATTAAGTACTTGGTCTACTATATCCTTTGTCCCCATATAAAAATCAAAACAAAACAAAAGTACCTATAATACGAATTTTTTAAGGTGTCCCGATCTCGTTAGCAGCCCACCTTTCGAAAAAAGCCATGTAAAAAAAAAAATTAAAATTAAAATTTAAACTGTTTATTACTTTCATAAGAAATACAAAATTAATTATTAATATTATTAGTACAATCTTTTAAATTTTAAGATTATATACTAACAACTTACTTTCATTAACACTACATTAACTTATTATAATTAGTTAATATTTGTTAATAGATACTTTTTAACAATACTCTTAGTCTGCTGTGTTGGCTTATTAAGTATACAATTTATGGTATTGTTAGGGAAGCTGTTTAGGATATGTGGCAAGTAATTTGACCACACTCTTTTGCCATATTGATTTATGCTCTTAGGTATCTTGAAATAGGGTTGATTGGTTAAGTGCCGGAGGTTGGTTGTATTCTATTATGTCTTCAAGTGAATAATTCTCAGTTTAAAATGAACGTAAATATAAGATAAAATAGCTCATTGTAATAACGACTTTATTAATTACAGTAGAGGGTTAATTTCAAATGAAACTTTGTTTGTTTGTTTATTTTGGTTGTTTTGGCTGCATGTCTATGATGCATTCAATTTTGAATTTTTATCTGCCAACAAAGTAAAAAAAGCAATTTGTACTATACAGGCTGTTACTTTGCGCCATGAGCTCATAAACCCGTATCTCTCAAAAATGTCAAATGAACACGAATCCAATTTTCACGCGTCACGAGGTGCGATCTCCATTTGGGCGCGTTTAGTTCGGCGAACCGACTTCGTTAGCTCGAATCGGTTAATAACCTCAACCAATTGGATTGTGAGATTTGTACAGTGTTTACAGTACGTCCGTTAAAATTATTTGCATGGGCCGAAGAAAGAGACACTAAAATCTACGATCGGAACTCAAAATACCAAAATTTTTACTCACTACAGACCAGTTTTTAGGGTTCCGTACCCAAAGGGTAAAAACGGGACCCTATTACTGAGACTTCATTCTCTGTCCGTCACCAGGCTGTATCTCACGAACCGTGATAGCTAGACAGTTGAAATTTTCACAGGTGATGTATTTCGGTTGCCGCTATAACAACAAATACTAAACACAGAATTAAATAAATATTTAAGGGGCTCCCATACAAAAAACTTGATTTTTTGCTCCTTTTTGCTCGATATTGATAACGACAACAGGTAGACGCTTGAAATATTCACAGAATATTTAGTTATAGGTATATTCACTTTAAAAATGAATAATTAAATTAAAATAAGACAAATATTTAAGGGGGCTCCCATAGAACAAACATGTTTTTTTTGCGATTTGTATAGATAGTGGTACGGAACCCTTCGTGCGCGAGTCCGACTCGCACTTGGCCGGTTTTTTACATTTATATCTTTACGACAAACCATGCTTGAGCAAATATATGACTGACTGCTGATTACTGTTTTTAGTGTTAATGTCCTAAAATCCCATTGGTCGACAGGTCACCACAACCTCAACAATTATTGACAGACAATAAGCATCATCACCATCATTATTCCAACATGTGTAAGTCCCACTGCAGGCAACAGGCTTCCCCTCAGAAAGAGAGGGCTTGGGCCATAGTTCGCACGCAGCCCCAGTGCGGATGGGGAACTTCACACACACTATTGAGTTTCTTCACAGGTGTGTGCAGTTTTCTTTCCTGTTTTCCTCTTCCTGCATTATAAAGTTCATGGTCAAATGTAATTTCGTAGGTACATAACATAAATTTTGAAAAACTCAGAGGTGCGAGCCCGGGCGCGAACCCACGACCCTCTGCATGAGAGGCCATAGGTCAAACTACAAGGCTACCACGGCTTTTTAAATTTCACACGCACGATAATATTTCCTACTTGTGTGCATATTGTCTAAAAACATCGGCATCACAATTGTACTCACCACTTAATAAATAATAAATAATTTATTGAATCAGGCGTTACTTTGCGGAGGTCCATATTAATGAACTAAAACAATTACTTTGCTCACCCGCGACCTTACAATAGTTACGTTTATGCAAGAAATGTGCGTTCATGCAGTTCCTCCACCTCCACACTGTACGAACACACACAAATCACATAAACCCAACCATCACCACCACCAAGCTACACTGACGCGTTTCGAACTCAACCAGAGCTCATCTTCAGAGTTACCACAACCGTATGCTATGCTACCAAACGTTAAACTAACAAACCAAAACAAATGTTTTAACTTGTGCATGAACGCACATTTCTTGCATAAACGTAACTATTGTAAGGTCGCGGGTGAGCAAAGTAATTGTTTTAGTTAATTAAATAATAAATAAATAAATATCACGGGACAATTCACACCAATTGACCCAGTCCCAAAGTAAGCTAAGCAAAGCATGTGTTATGGGTACTAGGCAACGGATAAACATACTTATATAGATAGATACATACATATAAACACCCAAGACCCGAGAACAAACATTCGTATTTTTCATACAAATATCTGCCCCGACACGGGAATCGAACCCGGGACCTCAAGCTTCGTAGTCAGGTTCTCTAACCACTAGGCCATCTGGTCGTCTAAAACACTTCTATCACACGGTACATAATGAGGGTAGAACCAGATGGCAAATGCGACTGCGAGCACCCGTGCGTTAGACGATATAGCCTCTGGATAAGAACCGATACAG
Source organism: Archips crataeganus (assembly GCA_947859365.1). Classification (NCBI taxonomy): domain Eukaryota; kingdom Metazoa; phylum Arthropoda; class Insecta; order Lepidoptera; family Tortricidae; genus Archips; species Archips crataeganus. The sequence continues at coordinate 17,398,583 of OX402059.1, read as the reverse complement.
TAATGGAGCACACTGTGTACGAAACGTTAAAAAAATGTAGGTACATACATTAAACGCTTAATGAAAACAAAACACGATCGCCTCCTTTGTGTAACGAAAGCTAGTCATACAAACTACCTACAGGGTGACATCTAAGACGTAATACAAAATTATATTTTCTGGATCCACTCATGATTACGATCAACTTTTATGATGGGAGTAATACCGAAATCGGTAGAAAAAAATTGAGCCTCCCATACTAATAAAAGCAATCAACTGGTTTCGCAATTTGTATGGAGACGTCGATTTTGTGTTTACGTTTTCGAAGTTGGTCCCATAATAAAAGTTGATCGTAATCATGAGTGGATCTTGAAAATATAATTTTGTATTACGTCTTAGATGTCACCCTGTATATGGGTAACTTTCGTTACACAGAGGACTCAATTAAGTTTTGTTTTAATTCAAATTCTTATTACCTATGTACAATTTTCTTGAAAACGACTCAAGACGACGACGATGATTAATTATAATTATACACAGGCTGTTCATGATTAACATGTCAACGACCGTTAGAAATCACGAACCCCGCAAACCCGCAATTTAACTTGTTTGCGAATATAACTACATTCAAACATCAAGCATTACGAGCACGTCCCACCTGTAATATAATTCAAATACGTCCATGTTTGAATTCCCTTAGCTGTGTGACCAAGTCTACAGTAGGCAATAAAGCAAAATTGACCTGTACCTTAAAACAGATAGACAGAGGAGCCTTAATAATAATGCAGAGTTGGTTTACAAAAAGTCTCTCATGACTCAGTTTTCCAGGAAGTACTTTTAAAAATAAATAGTAAAAACAATGTCTTATTGTTTTGAAATCAGAAATGTACTTAAAAGTGCTTACTTAAAAGTTAAAAAAAAACATTCGCCAGTTTTTTACCCTTAGGGGTCGTATTTTTTATTCAAATCTAGATAGGACCAAAGGCAAAGTAGGTAAACCCTCCAAAGCAAAAAAGTTCAGTCGTTTCAGAAATGACGGAGTTCTGAAGATAAAAAAAATTGAGTTAAGCGTGAAAAGGTAACAGACAGAGAGACAGACACATTTTGGCATTTATTTGTATGGATGGTGGTGACACCAATTGTCCCGAAAAAGGGCCTCCGCTCAGTATTGCTACACAGTGGGTGCACCAACGCTGCTTTTCTGTAGAGCCCAGATTCAGATTCGGGATTCAGTATTAATTATTACCATCACGAATCTTTGTGTATCCGATTGGATCGTTTGCGGTGGTAAGTTGGAGTTTATTCCCTGCTGGCGCCATGGCCCGGGCGGCAGGCAGCTGGCCGCAAAGTTTAGCAATTTGCCTGCCCGACCTACCCCCTAGCCCTTGAACGGCAATTTAACTTTTTGCCATTCCTTTTGCGTAATCTGTTTCGGAGAATGTTTTATTGACGGATTAGCATGAGATTGCTACGCGGCGTTACTCGGTGTTGAATAGATATACCTCAATCGATACATGACTTAACTTTTTTTATTGTTTTTGCGTTATGATCTGGTACATCCAAATGCGAGCTGAGCGCACAGGCATTAAATAAAATAGTATAGTATGTATGCACCTAATTTTGATTGTGACGCTCAAGCTGAAATTCGTCAGCACATGTATAATACCCATATAATTGACATGGAGCGAGATTTAGAAGCCCAAATTGAAGGTCTGCCAAAGAGCTATATAGTGCATACTTTTAGATGTCAAAAGGATCGATCGAGGCCGGAACACTATAGGTACATAATTATACACCGTGAAATTTTAGTGTTTGTTTTCCCGAAACGAGGTGATTTAGTATCGATTGTACAATCGATTTCTAATTACTATTTTGACTAGAGTCAAAAATCCAATTGTGAAAAACGAAAGTCGAAAATGACCGCAAACCAATAGTAACGCTTCGTTGGTAGCTAACCTATCGTACGATCGTACGCTACTTGTACCAACGAAGCGTTACTATTGGTTTGCGGTCATTTTCGACTTTCGTTTTTCACAATTGGATTTTTGTCTCTAGTCAAAATAGTAATTACAAATCGATTGTACAATCGAAACTAAATCACCTCGTTTCGGGAAAACAACCACTAAAATTTCACGGTGTATTGCGCTCCAATACTTACCTACATCGTAGATGTAGGCAAAGCAACTGCCAGCCTCAAATGGAACCGAGACATAAGTGTAGAGAGGGCAAGATGGAATCGCGGGAGAGGCCTTTGCCCAGCAGTGGGACATTAATAATACAGGCTAACAAAAGAAAAAAATGCTTCACTTCATTTCACTTAATTTTTTACTCAGTTTAGATTATTATATTATATTGGGTGGTTTAGTCGTGCTTTTGGAACGTTGCACAGACATCCGGATATTTCCCTCTTCATCTTCTATAAACATTTAATTCCACAAAATATACAAATATACAGAGACATATTTAAAACATTAAAAAAAAAACTTAAATTAACTTAATCTAATTCTAAAAACCTGTATTTACAAATGTCTCCCAGATCGATCTTATTATTATTATCTTATTCTTATGCTATAAGAAGTTAGCAACATCATGACGATTTTACTTTGGAAGCCACCGCTGTAAACAATGCGGTTCAATCGGTCTCGAAAAATTGGTTAACCACTCATGGGCTCAGATTTCATAGCTTTGCTTAGCTGACCATAAGGACCTATGGCATAGGTGTTGCTGTTTATTTGCTTTCCCTCCTAGCAAAAGTATGTTCCTACATCTTTACCTGCTTAGCTAAATTGTCTAGTACCATTTAGCTGTATTTTTATTGCTACAAATACAAATTAAAGTAAAATACATGGAAAATATAAGGCACCTTTTAAGTAGGTAGCTAGCTATTTAAATTAAGTAAGTATCATGATTTTTGCAGCGGCGTCGTACTCGAAAAACGTAATGAACGTAATCATTACTCAAGAAGTTTCCAGAATTTTATTATACGATTATAAAATTTCCAAGAGCTGGCAAGCATTTTCCAATTAATTGTAAACAAACTTTATTTATGTTTCATCACGAAAATGAAATTTCTGCAAAGGTCAAACATTTTTTACGACAAAAATGCTAAATTGATAAGCAAGGCGTTTTAAATGTAACTTAGTTTGCCTAAGTCGGCAAATTAGGATGCTATTCAGTAAACATTTGGAGTGTTACTCGAGAATTCTTCAGATCGGGTTCTTAATATTAGAGCATTTAAATAAGCTTTTCTGGAACGTTATTTCAGTATCGTTGGTGAATCGGATCCAAATTTTAAGTTTTTCAGTGGTTTATGTTGTGCTTTGTCTATTAGTCACTAGGCAGTCACTATACTGAATGCTTATTGTCTAGCAGGCGCTTGCTATCGTATTCACTATTTATTTTTATCAAACGGTATAAGATGGTGATAGAAAGAATAAATAAATAAAATAAATAAATATTAGGGGACAATCTTACACAAATCGACCTAGCCCGAAACTAAGCAAAGCTTGTACTATGGGTACTAGACGACGATAAACATACTTATATAGATAAATAAATACTTAAATACATAGAAAACATCCATAACTCAGGAACAAATATTCGTGCTCATCACACAAATAAATGCCCTTACCGGGATTCGAACCCAGGACCTCTTGCTTCGTAGGCAGGGTCACTACCAACTAGGCTAAAGCGGTCGTTTAAAAGAGATAGTGAATTCAATTACGAGCGGTCGTGCGTTAGAAAATATGGCCTCTGGTTTATAAATATACGAGATACGAGTAGATAGGAAGATATAGAGACAGTTATTCTGAGTAGAGATGAAGATATAGAGACAGTTATTCTGATCTAGTACCAGCTAAAATACGTTTTAAAATTAGTACTTAATACTAAGCGTCTATTCAAGAACATGTTACCGAATCAGTACAATTTTCCTTAGGTGTCTGGGCCGCCCCTTAGCGTGGGACGTCACCTGTGTAGACACATTGGCTCCGTCCCACGTTAACGGTTCTGCACGGAAGTCTGGGTCCGCCGCAGAGCAGGCCCAAACTATTAAGTGCCGCAAATACGCATTTCTTTCGAACAACTACATATTTGCGGCACTTGCAATTGAAACTTTGGGCCCATGGTCGTCCGACACAAAAAAGTTTGTAAAAGAAGTGTCGGACAAGCTCTTCGGCGTCTCAGGCGACCATAGGGCTGGTACCTTCTTTGCCCAGCGCCTAAGTTTGGCGGTGCAGAGGGGCAACGCGGCCTCCGTCCTGGGTACGAGGCCCCAAGTGGGCGATCATCTCCAGGGTATTTTTTATTTATAATTTTTAGTTTTGTAAAATTTTGTTTTATTCTGTCAAGCTTTGATTTATAAATAAACTTTATTTTCCTAAAGAAATTCTTAAGAAATCTAGGATTTCCTTTAAAGCAAAATTTTATGATCATTGAAAATGTTAAGTTTTTTTTAATTCATGAAACCTTTTAAACTTGTTGAGTGAAGCAAAAAATATTAAGAAAATTAATTTGAATGGAAAAACGCTGTGGAAACATACTGTACAGAGATTGTTTGATTGCCACCTTTACCTATAAGTAGTCGTAAATATGAAATTCATGTATTAATTAACATTAATTGTTACTAAAGATTGCTATGAAAGTATGTAAAGAAGTTTAAGTATGCTTTGACTGACAGTTATAAAACGATTAAGTACCGTAAAGTCGAAGTACTTACTTTGACCTGACGGCAGCGGATGGTTACTTTAGTCCAAAATGATACCTGATACCTATATGGTGTCATAGAAAAAAAAATCCTAGTCACATTTGATTTTTGTTTGAACTTTACCTAAAAATTTATTGGCTATGCAAACGAAGTTGCGGGCAGAGCTAGTTCTAAATAACTTCTTGGTTTATTCATCGTTTGTTACAGTAAACACTCCTTATTAAAACATCGTCTGAAGAAACTTGAAATCTGCTTATTATTCTATTAAGTAAATTTCAGCGAAACCTTTCCTTACAGCGAAGTATCGGAACGTTATTATGTAGTTACAGAATTGTTAGGAAAATTGCTGGCCTATTAAAATATTTGCAAACTGTGTTTTAATGGCCGAAGACAGGGTGTTCAGAATTTTAAAAAGTTGGAGCCATTTTTCAAAAGGGTAAATCTTCAACAGGTATTATAAATATTATTTTTATTTTATTAGCAGTACGGCTGCTCACCGAATCTAAGATTATTTAAAAGCGAAAAAGTTTTTCGGGTGCGCCACTGTTGGCGTATGTAAGCGATTAAGAATTTCGGGGGAGTCGGTTGGATGCGACGTGGTTCAATTGGTAGAACACCCGTTGGGGCGCATACCCAGGAGACGTGGGTTCGAATCCCACCGGCGCACCCGAAAAACTTTTTCGCTTTTAAATAATCTTAGGTATTATAAATATTATATAAATGGTTTTTGGTCCTGAAAAATATGTTTTTTCCTTTTCTTCCACCCAGATAATCAAGTTTTAATAACTAGTTAACTAGATGGAAAATTTCTTACGTTAAGAAAACCAGTTGTGTCGGTGGAATTCTAATTCCAAATTCATAACCGAGTTGGACCAAAATTTCCTTATAGAATAATATTTATTTTTGCTGACCATTGTTGATCTCTTTATTCCAGAATTACCTTCTCTCGAAATACCAAGCATAATATAACATATTATTTTCACTATGCTACAAAGTGTGTTTCCCAAACACTGTAGCGTAGCTAACGTTTCAAGTTTTGGTTTGTTGCTGGTTGAGTTCAAGGTTATTTTAGTTCAAATTGTTAACCACTGTTGTACTGAGAAGACACTTTCCGCAAGGACAACTAGTTATCACACTCGGTTACGAATGTGGAAGGACAATTCCACTTAGATAACTGGTTTTATTCGCGGAAGATTAATGTTTCACGTAGTTAACCAGTTATCAAACACACACTCTCAAATTGACAAGTAGTGAGTAAAGTTGTCAGAAATATGAAAAGCATTCAAAATCGGTTTTTATTGTATGGAGAAAAAAAAGAAAGATTTCCCGATATAAATAAAACCGGATTTAGAGGGCCTATAGTGATACCACTGAGCTATGTAGGTATTCAAGTAATGTGCTCTCTACAAAATTAGTGGATACAAATCATACTCACTAAATATTTAACTATGTTACCATGTTACCAAACAAACCTAAAACTACGGGTGCTCGTCATCGACCCTTCCATTATCGTAATTATAAGCTCAACGAATTCCGCAAACGAAACGCTTTTACAAAATTGCAGATATTGCTTTTTGGAACGAATATAATCGACTGGAGAATCTCTTGAATTACCATATCTTATCATGTCGCCTGATTTACGGTAATGGCAATGGTAATATTATGAGGCTTTTTGGTGATATTAAATAATCGTGAACTTAAGGGAAACGTCTGACTGCCCTCCGGGGTTCTACAATTAGCCCAGAATTGAGAATATTACCTTACATATTATCAGTTCCAATTAACAGTTCTCTTGTTCCTACTAACTTTCTATGATTGTTTTAAAAACCAGCAAATTTTCTATGAATTATAGTTGCGATAGATGGCACCACAGTGATCAAAATTTTGCTGGGAGATTGGTAGCCTAATGGTGCAGTTGCTAACACAATTGATGCTTATAACCAGAAAATTCGCGTCCGAATCCTAAATAAATTTATTTTTGTAAATTTTAGATTTCACTGAACAAACGTACTGTTGATTGAACAAATAACACCTTTTCTTTTTTTTTAAGGGTTTCCTACCTCAAAGGTTTAAAAAGGTACTCTTAAGGGATCACTTCGTTGTCCACCCGTCTGTCAAGACAAATTTGCTCAAGAACGCTAAGAGATGTAAAGTTGAAATTAAGTAACATTTAATACTCATGTCTGGAATCTCTTGGAGCCATGAAAAATAATTTTCTAAGTTCACTTTGAAACCAATCAAAGTTTAACTTTCCAATAATTATTAGTTTTCCAGATTTTAACTTTAATGTCGGATATTCAATGCTAAAATTTTATCTTATTTACTTGTTTACTTTGTTACAGTACTCTTTGTAAGCAGAAGTTTCCAACTTTATAGACTCATAAAGTTGACTTTAAGCTCTAATATTTAAAATAAATCACCCTATAAAACTATTCGCTTGGTATTCGTGCCAGCTTGCACAAACTCCACATTTCACTTCCCTATGTCATTCCGCAAACAACAAAATGGCGACTAACTATATCGTCATGAGGAATCATAGAATAATATGGAATTGGCTTTTTATGCGTGAGCATATGGATTCTGTGAAGAAATTTTGGATAATGTTGCTCCTTCAGTCTTTAAATGTATCGTTTATGTTTCGTTGTGTGTTGTACGTGGAAGGGATCGAGGGCAAGATAGAGATAATTGGGCCTGCCCTTTGCTTGTCTGGAGGGATGTACTGCTACACAATGGCTTTTCCTAACCACAAAACAATATTCCACATAGTATCAAGCCTGCAGACACATTACGAGACGCGTAAGTTGAAATTGTGATTTTTCCATTTGGACCAAGAACCGCACAAGTAGAATATAATTTTTAAGTACTTTGTAATTGTTTCTAATTCTATAATTTACTTCAATTTCTACGCTTAACCATATTGGATTAATTTAGGAACGTCTAAGTCTGAGAAATCACAAAGCTGTTATATCACAATTGTTTGATGTTGAGCCCGAGCTCTCGGAATATCTGTTCAAAAGGACTTATAGAAATTGGATGAGCAGTAGGGCATACAGTACCGGGTCCGGTTCCAAGATTTTTAATTCCCGATTCTAAGTCAACTAGTGATTCGTTTTTAAATTGGATGTTAATAATATGATTCCTTTATTTCTTCTCAGACAAGGGTATTCCAGAAGATCGGACCGTCATCCTGGAGTGCCACAAAGAGGGCGACCGCATGTTGAATGTCTTCGGCTACATCATCGGGTCCTGTGGTCTATGTTTCATTAGCAAGCCCATCATCACCTTCGTCTTCGAGTACTTTAGTGATGGCGAAGATGAGCCTTTGCTCCCATTTCCCGCTGTGTAAGAAAATAATAAAATGTTACAAAAATAATTACGATTTTAACGAATAACCTCAAATTGCAGTTTCGGAAAAGTTTTCGAAAAGATAGTTTGACTTCTAATTATTATTATAGTCCCGGATGTAATAATAACTCTATGAGTGAAAATCACAAAATTTTGAAACGATGTGTACTAGGGGCGTTCAATAAAAAGTGAGAATGAGTATGTTATAAACAACTTTTACTAAATGTCATTTTATTTTTCGACATAGTCACCTTTTAGCATAATACACTTAGTATATCTTTTTTCTAAACTTAAAATTCCATTTTTAAAAAAGGTCTCATCTTGAGGACTTAAAAAATCTTGTACTGCAGCGACTACCGCGTCGTCGTCTTCAAATTTCTGGCCTCTCAGGTATTGTTTCAGTCTCGGAAATAGGTAGAAATCACTGGGAGCGAGATCTGGTGAATACAGAGGATGCTTAAGGATATCGAACCCAGCATCACGAATTGCAGCCATTGCAACGGCGGACTTGTTTGCCGGGGCATTGTCCTGGTGGAACAGCACAACTTTCGAGAGTTTACCTCGCCGTTTTTCGCGGATCTCATTGCGCAATGTTGCTATTTGTTTGGCGTATAATGTGCCCGTAATAGTGGCTCCATGCTCGAGATACTCAATCATTAATACCCCTTTACCATCCCAAAAAACAGAGCCCATGACCTTACCGGCAGATGGGCTCACCTTGAATTTCTTCGGAGTTGGAGATGATGGCCTTTTCCATGTCATAGACTGCAGTTTCGTTTCTGGGTCGTAATGATGGAGCCATGTTTCGTCCATTGTTATAAATCGCGCCAAAAAAAGTTCCCGGTCTTGCTGCATCAGGTTCAAAGCTTCTTGACAAATCTCTAGTCTAGTTTGTTTTTGCGTGTCAGTAAGCATTCTTGGTACCCAACGCGCAGATACCTTTTTCATACCCAAGCGTTCATGTAAAATATTATGCACGCTCCCCGTTGAAATCTTTACATTTTCAGCAATACAACGAACCGTGACACGACGATCCGCCAAAACTGAGTTTTCGACTTTTTTCACAATTTCTTCAGTTACTGCTGTAGTAGGGCGTCCGGAGCGGGGGTCGTCCATTGTCGATGTTCTTCCACGTCTAAATTCGGCGCACCAACGTGCGACTGTCGAATACGGAGGAGAATTAGACCCTAAAGTGTCCCGCAAATCCAAATTGACTTGGTCCGTAGAAAAATTTTTCAAACACAAGTATTTGATAACGGCGCGCAGTTCAATTTTCTCCATTTTCGCTAACGTACTCAATAGCATTGCAAATAAATTACCGTATATTTTTTTAAACAAAAGACAGTTAGTTTGTTTTTTCATAGCAATCAGCTAGATAGATTAGCTTTACCGGCCAGTATTTAATTTCGTAATATTAAAAGAGTTTGCATCTCATTCTCACTTTATATTGAACGCCCCTCGTATATATTAAACTAGCTAACCACTATAGAAACGATACGATATCTACGATGATATTAAAATAGGAATACTTGGTACTTTTCTAAAAAACTTCATATTTTAAAAATTTTACTTCGAAATCCTCATACTATGCTGGTAATGTCTGTCCCAAATTTAATCAGTAACAATTTTAACAGTAATATTATTTTTGGTGTCCTTCACCTTCTGATATTATGACGCTGCGTCTATTTTGTTAGTTTTTTTTAAGTGTGGCTCTATGTCGACCGTTGTTCGCTAAAATAATTCGTTGAACACTCCCGTGTTGATTTATCAGCCGTCGGCCAATGAATATCCATAATTGGCAGAGATCGGACAATTGGGCGTCATTGCTCGAAATAATGTGGACGTGACTCCAAAATTCATTAAATAATTAATCATTTAATTATATTTATTAAAGAATCTTTTCCAATAAAAAAAAAATGCCATTATTTAATTTGGTTCCGATATATGTAATTTGGTGAATATCAATGTCAAAATATCTTTCAAGAATAATTAAATCCACGGAGGTTTTATATTTATAGATCGTATTATGTCCACATTATTGCGAGGAATGACGCCCATTTTGGCCATGAAATCATTGACCAACCAGGGTACAAGCGGTCCAAGCACTGTCCTTTCCATTGCGTTCTTTATTTGATTCTAAGTCCCGTATCCTTGGCCTTCTCTTTCTCCTTATATGTAATTTGTATTTATCGTCGGGTCGTATCTAATAGCACCATTTAACCTCTCTGCACTCCACTATAATATAGTGGATTAAGGATGGCTTAGCGTTTATGAAATTAGGTATCTACTTAGACTACTTACATTACCTTAAGTAGATAAGTGTCAATTTGGATACAATAGCAAAATGAGGCTGTCACAATATATTAACAAAATGGTGGTCGGTAAAACGTTGCGTGACTCTTGAAGTTCATGTTAGTCGCTGAGGGTCAATTCAGTCGCAACACGCATGCTAGCTTAGGTTGAGTATTTGACTAATCTTTGGGTTTAACATACTAATAATTTAACCCTAAAAAAAGGGGTTATTAAAAGTTGATGTCTGCACACACACACACACACACACACACACACACACACACACACACACACACACACACACACACGCACACACACACACACACGCACTATACTAATATTATAAATGTGAAAATAACTCTGTCTGCCTATTACTTTTTAACGTTTAAAGTGCTGAACTGACTTGGATGATATTTGGTAGTTTGAGGCCCTGGAAAGATCATAGGATACAGTAAAGTTATCAATATAAATATAATAGGAGAAACCGACTTATTATGTAGACGAGCATTAAGGATGCGTTACTCCCATGGGAATATTGGGATGGAAGTAGCTTATGTGTTATACATCCGAGTTTCTGCTAGCTTTTTCTCGTTAAACAATGAATAAACATTATGTAGACAATGTTTACTTTTATGTTTCGGTTTGAAGTTGGTATTTTGTCATCTTGATTGCGTGTGTCTGATCTGTAGTGCCAAATAAACGTTTATCTGTTCATCTATCTTGTCTACTAACGGCTCGTAATTAGATGGCATCCTTCAAAGGATTAAAATTTAATTTGCTTCTCTAATGTTCCCTAACGGTTCCGCAGTTACACATTAAAATCCAACTAATTTAAACAGATCAGATGGGCTTTAAAAGTCATAAATTCCATTTCCGAGTCTTGTGCTGGCTTAATACGGAATTTTTGGAGCTTCTTCAGAATGGATCATGGATCGTTGGCTCAGAGCAACAATGAAATAACTTTAAACAAGTTAGCTATGAAGTATCTTTTTGTATTTATTTTTTCAACTTCATTTTTTTGGACCTGGGTTCGATTCCCAGCATTGGTCTTTTTTCTGGGGTTTTTTCTGTGCATCTATATTTCAGTTTGTATTTAGTACGAAATAAATGAAATAACTCTAATGAATTATGAGGAATGTCTCTCACTGTTGCTTAAAACGCCTATTTTCAAAGTCTCTGGTAAAATGTAGTTAATGTATGATCTCCCCTATTAATGCGCGAACTGATTATTCATACATTTATTTAGACGACCAGATGGCCTAGTGGTTAGAGAACCTGACTACGAAGCTTGAGATCCCGGGTTCGATTCCCGTGTCGGGGCAGATATTTGTATGAAAAATACGAATGTTTGTTCTCGGGTCTTGGGTGTTTAATATGTATTTAAGTATGTATCTATCTATATAAGTATATTTATCCGTTGCTTAGTGCCCATAACACAAGCTTTGCTAAGCTTACTTTGGGACTAGGTCAATTGGTGTGTGTTAACGAAAGGGAGTGGACTGTATAGGAAGATGGGTGAAGAAAGGTCGAAAATAAACGGAAGGTACTTAGGGCCGTTAGGAAGCAAAATATTGCGTCTTTCGACGATAAAGTTTACACGGAAAAAAATATGGAGTAGTAACAGTGACTGCTGAAAGCTCACCTGGTGGGCTCCTCGTCTGCAGTAGCGCAGAACCTTAGGGCGTCGGTAGCAGGCACCGTCGGCTCGGAGTTTTCAGCTCCTCCGGTATCACTGTTAACTCTTACCTCTGGTGTCGCACTTAGCCTTTCAGGTTTATCGCAGGGCGGCGCACAAGGAGACTTCAGCAGCGGCACTGACTTTAATCTAATTTTTCCGTTATTAGGAAAAGATTCGCAAAATTCGTTGCTGGCGGTCAGCGTAACGGTTGTTCTCTTAACAGAAAAATTCGTAATGACACATCATCCACTTCCGCTCTGATTCGGCGTTTTTATAAAACGCACGAAGTGGAGGGGAGAGGATACGCAGGTGACGGTAGAACGGAAAAATCCAGTGTGGCCGCTACAAAGAGAGTTAGTAGCTAGAGAATAATTGATGTCGGCGAAAGCAATCTATGGCAACACTGAACATTTCCGCCCACCAAAAATACCTGGTATTTTAACCAAGTAAAATAAAGCAGTAAGTAAATCAAAGGGCAGAAACAATAGTTTCGACGATCAATAGACGAAAGGTGGCAGCGAACTGAGGCTACCGGAAAAACAAAACGAAAAAGTAAAAAAAGAATAAAAACGAACGTAAGTAATTAGTTAGGTAGGGGACAAATTTTGACTACGGGCCGTTTATAGACGCCAGAGGCCGTACGCACGGTCACGACGCGACAGATGCCGTCGGCGCCGGGATGAACGTCTACGATGCGACCCAACGGCCACTTCATTGGACTGCTCTGTTCGTTAAGGAGGAGAACTAAGGCGCCCTTTTCCGGATTAACCTGTCTATCGTGCCATTTCATTCGCTGCTGAAGCGTGTGCATGTATTCCCGAGACCATTTTGACCAAAAATCTTGGTGCATTTTTTGAATCAATTTCCAGCGGTGAAGGATGCTAACATTCACGTCGGCCAGATTTTCTTCCGGGGCAATCGACAGGGGTTCGGTAGTTAGAAAGTGCCCAGGAGCCAGTACCGCCAAGTCATTGGGATCGGCGCTGAGCGGAGAGAGAGGTCGTGAATTTAGTAACGCTTCTACCTGCGTCAAGATGGTGTAGAATTCTTCGTAGGTCAGTCGCTGCTGTCCTACGACACGCGATAAGTGAGTCTTAAAAGCCTTTATTCCCGATTCGGCCAAACCCGAAAAATGCGGGCTACCCGGTGGGTTAAATTCGAACCTAATTTCACTCGCGTGCGCAGCGTCCTTCGCCAAGCGGTTTAAAATATTGCTAGCGCCAACGAAATTTTTACCTTGGTCGGACACTAGTCGGCGGCAATGTCCGCGGCGCGCTATAAAACGCCTGAGTGCGGCAAGGAACGCTTCCGCGGAAAGTTCCGTCGCTAGCTCGGCATGAACAGCTTTAGTGGCGGTACACACGAAAACACAAATGTACGCTTTATACGTTTTGTTTCCCCGCCCACGACCGAGAGATACATCGAAAGGGCCGCCATAGTCGACGGCGGCGCTTGAAAACGGTTTTAATTGATTGATTCTATAAGATGGAAGATCCCCCATGAAAGGCGCGGGCGCATTTAAAGGGCGGACGCGAAAACATCTCAAACATTTTGAAACGACAGTTCGGATAGCTCGCTTCGGCGAGAGTATCCAAAATTTCTGAGCTAATAAGTTCTGTAGCGTTTGTACACCCGGATGCATAAATCTTTTGTGATACTCTTCAATTAAAAGTACGGTTAGGCGATCGTCGCGAGGCAGAAGTAGCGGGTGCCTTACATCGAAATCGAGAGAGGCGCGAGACAGGCGACCGCCCACCCTCAAGAGACCCGCGTCATCCAAGAATGGCGATAATTTCTTAAAAGTTTTTTGTAAGGAATTATATTTATTATTCCGCAGAAACTGAATTTCCGACGAAAAGTGCTTGGTTTGGACGAATTTTACCAACGCCAGGAGGGCTTGCGCGACCTCCACTGGGCTTAACGGGCCGGTAACGCCATTATTTTGAGACGAACGGTTTTTTAAATTATTAATATAACGGAGGCAGTAAGCCAGTACATGTTCCAACGTTCTTAGCGATGAAAATTTATTCAGTAACGTTTGCAGAAGGTTCTCATTAGAATATGCTGCCAAAGTGACCAATTTTTGTTCGACGAGAAATACGTCTGCATCGACTGAGAAGACCGACCGGGGCCAAACCTCGACGGGTTGCGAGAGCCACGAGGGTCCATTCCACCAGGTGGTCTGGTTCACAAGATCATTAGGCATCAGACCGCGCGATCCGCAGTCGGCAGGATTGTCTGCGGTTCTGACGTGTCGCCAACTTTCAGGAGGTATTGCGTCCTGAATGTGACTAACTCGATTAGCAACGAACGTCTTCCACCTCGAAGGGCACGACCTTATCCAAGACAAAGCTACGCTTGAGTCGGACCACGCGAAAACTTCCGCTACCGCACGAAAAGGCTTTAAGGCTTCCTGGACAGAGACCAGGAGATCGGCTAGCAATACTGCAGCCTGTAACTCGAGACGTGGGATGGACAGCTTGCGAAGAGGAGCCACCTTGGATTTCGCGCAGGACAGTTGAACAGTACAAACACCGTCGCTGTCCAATATACGACAATATATCACTGCGCACATTCCACGCTCAGAGGCGTCGCAGAACCCGTGAAGTTGTAGTACGACAAAATCACTGACCATACGCCTCGGGACCATCACCGAGCTCAAAGCTGGCAGATGCGTCTTGAACGCCTGCCACTCTCGGCAGATGTGATCGGGAGCCTCGTCATCCCATGCCACACCAGAGACCCAAAGCAGTTGCATGAGGTACTTCGCAAAGAAGGTAAGTGGTGATAAGAGACCTAAGGGATCGAATATACGAGCGATTTCGGATAGGATGGTGCGCTTTGTACATCTCCGCTCGTCAACCGATACTTTGAACGTGAAACAATCAGTTTGCGGGAGCCATAAGAGGCCGAGGATTTTCAGAGACATGTCATCTACCGACTCGAATTCGCGGAATTGTTCGCTGTACAAATCCTCAGGGGGCACGCCAGCGAAGAAATCTGGGCAGTTTGAAGTCCATTTACGCAGATGGAAACCACCGGATGCGAGGATGCGGGACAAGTCGGACCGGATCGACGTCGCCTGCTCCACAGAATCGGCGCCCGAGACGATATCGTCGACATAAGTGTCGCGTTTCAGGACCCCCGATCCCTCGGGATAGCTGCATGCAGAGTCCTCAGCCAACTGCTCGATGGTGCGAAGCGCCTGGAACGGAGCCGATGAGACACCATACGTTACGGTGAGCAACCGATAGTCACCGATCGGTTCGCTAGGTGACGACCGCCAGAGAATGCGCTGGTATTCTGCATCTTCCGGGAACACCAATATTTGCCTATACATCTGTTTGACGTCCGCAGTAAACACAATAGCGTGCCAACGAAAACGAAGGAGCAAATGGAAGATGTTCTTTTGCAGTTTTGGTCCGGCCAACAATTGTTCATTTAGTGAAGCACCCCGGGCGTCCTTGGCGCTGGCATCGAACACCACACGGAGAGGGGTACTAGTCGACGAAAACCTCAGAATCCCATGGTGAGGGATGTAAAAGAAAGGACCGACATCGCTTGCCGGAGGGTCACACTTTTCCAGATGGCGACATGTCTCGTAATCCTTCATGAAGGCATTATAACTCCTAGAAAGCTCAGGGTTAACCTGAAGCTTCTTTTCCAATAACAGAAAACGCTTGAGCGCCATGGCGCGAGAGCCATGAAAGATCGGTTTATTCGAAATCTCGATGAAGGGCAGCGGAACAATATACCTACCCTCCTTTGTACGACGGTAAGTCGTGAGAAAGTGTTGTTCACACAATTCGTCGTTTTTCGATAAAAGAGCTTTGGTGGGAGTGTTGACGTCCTCCAGTTCCCAAAATTTCCTAATGGAGTCGTCCAACGACAAATTCTGTGTTATTCTAGTAGTGACGTGACAGCTACCACGACGAGAGCGAGAGATGTCCACAGCGCAGCCACCCATCACGATCCAACCGAAAATCGTATTAATGATAGTGGGTTGATCCGGGTCACCCTGGATTAACCCTGGACGCAACGATGATGCGAAGACATCTACGCTTAGCAGCATGTCGATCGGGCCCGGCTTATGCCAACAAGGGTCCGCGAAAACCAGGTCCCTGTTCGTTGACCACGACGAAAATTCAATATGCTCGGTGGGCATATCCGAGCATATAGTCGGCAAAACATATGCCTCCAACGAAAAGTTAGTGTCATACTCACCAGTACTGGGTGAGATAAGACACGATAGGGTGCCACTCGGCTCCGCCACCGCCTGACCTATACCGCTCACAGTGTGTCTTGACTGAATTATTTTCAAACCTAATCGGTTGGCACACCGTTGCGATATGAAGTTACAAGCGCTAGCGCAGTCCAGTAGCGCCCGCACCGGAACCCGCCGACCGACTCTATCGGTAATTAGAACGACGGCAGTTGAGAACAACGTAGGCCCAGCTCCAAGGCCGGCCATCATGGCAACTGTCCCATGATATTTATTATTTATTTATTATTATTCAGGTTTGAGAAGGCACAAAGTGTTCAGTTAGACGTTTTTACGGTCGGGTTCTGCTTCTTTTTTTTGCGTAAATGTGACCAATGGTTGACCCCTACGAACCGCTTCGTGCGGGCAATAGGAGTTAGTACCAGATATAATAAGGGTGAAGATGTTTCCCATTTGGATGTTGGATAGATGATTATTAACATTTGTTCTATTCAATTGTTTAAGCTATCCGTGGGAGCCCAGAGGGGTATTATTCTTCATCTCCTTCGCCATGCAATTCAGTCTCCTTACCTGGGCAATGCCCATGGTGGTCATCAACGTGTCGTCTTCTGTGTTCTACTGCATGGCGATCGTATCACAGCTGAAGCTTACTCAGATTCGGTTCCGGGAAATCTCAGAGGATTGCAGTGCTGGTAGTATATTAAGCGTACTGAAGATAACAAGGTACCTGTAGGGAATAACGCCTAGCTAAGAGGTATCCTAAGAGATGAAGTCCCCAATCCGCATCAGGCCCGCGTGGGAACCACAGCCTTCTTATTCTGAGAAGAGGTCTGTGCCCCGCAGTGGGACGTATATAGGCTGAGATGATGATGATGAAAGGATATCCATACTAATTTTATCAATGCGAAAGTAACTCTTTCAATCTGTCTGTTACCTCTTCACACTTAAACCGATGAACCCATTTGGATGAAATTTAGTTTGGAGATAGTTTGAGAACTTCAAAAGGACATAGGATAGATTTTACCCCAGAAAATTGCTTAGTTTTCGTGGGATAACGACTAACGTATCCTTCGCAGATAGAGTCGCTGGCAGCCGTTAGTCTTGAATAAATCTGAATAATCTGTATCTCACCTTAAGTCGGTACATATAGCACTCTTTAGTCCTTCTGTCAGAATGACAGGGCTGGGCTGTAGTTTCGACGCGGGCTCAGTGCAGATTAAGAACTTGAAGCAAACCATTGAATTGCTTCTCAGGCGTAGCAAATTTTCTCGCATTGCTTTTCCCTTACAGAAAAGCTCACGATAAATTTAAATGTCTTATCGCATATTAATTCCAAAAAACTCGAAGTTGTGAGCTTTGGTGAGAACCCAACATCTTCTGTACTTGATAATAGACCATAATTTAGACTTTAATTTTGATTTATTTAAATTTCTCAGAAGAGGGCATGACTCTGTTGAAAGTGGCGTTGAAGAGCCACCAGGATGTCTTGGAACTGATCAAGACCGTGGAGTCGGTGGAATGCGTCAAATACTTCAGCCAGGTCTTCTCGACAGCTGCTGCGTTGAGCATGTGCATGTTTAGGCTATCTTGCGTAAGTACTACAACGCTCATAATAATTATCTTAGAATGTCATGGATGTATCTTGGTTTGTACTAAATTCTTCAAAGATAATTGCTTAAAACTGATCAACCTATCTGGTCTTGCCACACATGCTTCCGGTTTGTACCTGTTTCGTTGTGAACTGAGCTTTCCGCTGCGTCCGTGTCGTCACAGTGTGTATGTTTTTATGTTTAGCGTTTTGCCGAGTGGGGTCTTTGGATGTTTTCTTATTTGTGTCTTTTCCTTCCAAATTTATATTTTTGCTGTGTATCGAATATGTTTATATAAATCTCTCTCTATTTCTTTCTCTATCTTTATTTTCAATTTATTTTTGCCGAATTTTGTTGTTGTTTTTTTCTTTTTATTATAAACTCTATATTCCTCTATGTAATGTTTCATTATAACTGCAATGAAATGGGTAAAAACAGCAAATAAAAGCACGGTGTGCGAAGAGAAATATATTGGCATCATTAGTATTTTTTTCTTTACTTTAGCTCTTAGATCTGGAATGTTATCTTATTCTTGCGAAAATAACATGAAAACCTTTGCGCACTTAAAACGTCCCTCTACGGAAGAGTTGGGGGAGACTGTTCTCGATTGGCGAACACAAACCGGAAGACCCATTGCTGGCAGGCCTCCCACTAGGGGGACCGATGACATTGCGAGAGGCACAAGCAACCGCTGGAAATCTTTCGATTTTTTTTTAATTACATTTAGTTGCAAGTAATTTTTCTGTTCAATCTGCTGCAGCTGTATTTAAAATGCGAAACATGAAATGCTTTTGAATATATTTCTTCTTCTTCTTCAAATTGTCGTTTATTGTGGCATTCTAAGAACAAGATTTTTGTTCAAAATATCTTCGGCCAATAATGCTGATTAAATGTCAGGTGTCTCAGGTTCCCAGGTTACTTTGATTTTAGGCCAGCATCGACGAGTTGGAAGTCATAGTGCCGTTCACGATCCTAGCCACGAGCGTTGCCATGCAGCTCGGCCTCATTTGCTTCTACGGGCAGAGAGTCATTGACGAGGTAAGAGAATTACCCTTGCTTCTGATATACTGGTTCTTCCACGATTATTTAACATCCTAACAGTAGTTTTTAAGGCTCCGCGGTTACTTTGATACTGGATTTACACCGTGTTTACCTTTAGTGGATTCCCAATTTTGACGCATCAATAATGAGGGTAGGTACATCAAGGCGGTCTACACAACATCAAAGAAAGAAAGAAAGAAAATACATTTAATTACAACAACACAAGACACATCAATATTATTACAAATAGACAACACGAAGGATAAATATAGTGTGTCATTACGGTTGTAAATCGGACACTGGCTCAGCGTTATGCTGAGAACAACAACATCCACCTGCAAAATCTTCAGTCTACCAGTTATCATGATTCATGATGCATGCTACGAATATGATAAGTATTTTGACACGGTAGCTATTAAGCTACAGCATAACAGGTATGCAGTCCGTTCTTATTTATGTACCAGGGTGACAAACTACACGAAGTGGTATACGCGGTACCGTGGTACAGTCAGCCGCGTCCGTTCAGGAGCTGCGTGATGTTCTGCCTGATGCGATCAGCTCGCACCGACCGCCTGACTGCCTGGTCCTTCGCTGATATATCTTTCGAAACTTTTAACATGGTACGTGGGACTTTTTTATTCATTTTCTATTGTGTTCTGTATGTTTATAACAACACTAGCAGCCCGTCCCGGCTTCGCACGGGGTAGACAATTATTTATTTTTGGAAATTTGGATATGAAACACTTTTTTTCACAAATATTTTTGTTTATTAAAAAATTATTATTTATTATTTATTAATTATTACAGACGTGCACGCCCCACTCCTGTATTTCAGTGCCCCCTCCACCCCGCCCGCCGCGATGCCCGGCGCGCTTTTCAGACTGCATCGCAAACAACGGCCACGGCGCTATGGCGGTTTTGTTTACTGTTTGAATTTTTTAATTCGTAATATCTTTTGAATGGAAAGTCCAATTTAAATAATTTAAAAACTATTTTATAGGTAGTTAAATGGTCTTTACCATAAAATAATTTATTTGGATAAGGATTAATATAAACACATAAATAGCATGGTTTGAATTTGGTTAGCATTTTCATTAATGTTTAAAATGAAAAAAGTTGTTGTAGTGACATAACTACAATAGTTGGACATATGCTACCGCGGAGTTTTTTGTAGACATTATGATGTTCTTCAATATTGTGGTACATTATTTTGTTCTATCGCTAATAGTTTCGGCAGCGCATTCGACGAAAGACATTTTTAACCGACTTCAAAAAAAGGAGGAGGTTCTCAATTCGGTTGTATGTTCTTTTTTTTTTTTTTAACGTGTGTTACCTCAGAACTCCGTCATTTATGAACCGATTTGGAAAATTCTTTCGTTGTTTGAAAGCATATGCTTCAAGGTTGGTCCCGTTGTTACCGGAATCCAGTTCTGATGATGGGATCCATGAGGAATTGAAGGAACTCTTCAAAAGTTCAAGGGAAATGTAAAGCGATTTTAGTATTTTCAGTGACAAATCGAGCATTTGCATTCATAAAGTGTCATTTGGTAAACTAGATCTGATGAAGAAGACCGCAGATGGCCAACGGAACTCCTCAACGGGTCAAATCTTGCAAGTTGAATTTGACTCACTTCCCGGTTTCTGATTGATTTCATATTTTACATGCATGTGTAAATCAGGTGACAATGCAATATTATTGTGACATGGAGCTAATCTGATGATGGAGTTGGAAGGTGGCCATAGAAACTCTGTAATAAAACAAGACAACCCCGTCGAGTTTGGGTTCATTTGAAACGTCTTGACGAGCACTTTGATCCCAGATGGTAACCAGGGTCTGATGATGGAGCTGGAAGGTGGCCAAAGTTACTCCATAAAGTAACGGCACTTACCCCATCGAGTACGGACTCATTTGACTCGTCTCAACGAGTACTTTGGTCCTAGATGGTAACCAGGGTCTGACAATGAAGTTGGATGGTGACCATAAGAACTCCGTAGTAAAACGACATAACCCCATCAAGTTTGGTCTCGTTTGATTCGTCTTGATAAGTACTTTGGTAACCAGAGGCAAAAAGTACAGTCAGTAAAGAGTGCCAGTCCAGGCCATTAGCAACAACTAAAAAGAAAAAAATAAAAAATTTTAAATAAAAAATAAAACCGCCTTCAAAAAACACCCAAAAAAAAATTGGAAATAAAAAAAATTTAAATAAAAAATAAAACCTCCTTCAAAAAACCCCCAAAAAAACATAAAATAATAATTGATTGAACCGACCACAATAAGCATGAAAATATCTTTCTACTAATCTGTTTGAAGTTGGTGCCTCAGCACGAGCCAGCAGGAGTGGACCTAGTAATCTAACTTACCTACATACCTATTATAGGGCTTCTACACTCCTGCTGGCTCGTGCTGAGGCACCAACTTCAAACAGATTAGTAGAAAGATATTTTCATGCTTATTGTGGTCGGTTCAATCAATTATTATTTTATGTTTTTTTGGGGGTTTTTTGAAGGAGGTTTTATTTTTTATTTAAATTTTTTTTTAAGACTCATTTTTCTACACCTTCGGTTACATTGTTCAAATTTTACCAAGGATCCCTAATTTTTTTCAAAATGAAATGTAGCCTATGTTAAATTGGAAGAATGTAGCATTCTATTGGTGAAAGAATTTTTTAAATCGGCCCAGTACTTTTTGAGCCTATTCATTACAAACATACAAACATAGGTACAAATCTTTCCTCTTTATAATATTAGTGTAGATGTAGATTTACGAGGGGCGTTCAATATAAAGTGAGAATGAGATGCAAACTCTTTTAATATTACGAAATTAAATACTGGCCGGTAAAGCTAATCTATATCTAGCTGATTGCTATGAAAAAAAAACTAACTGTCTTTTGTTTAAAAAAATATACGGTAATTTCTTTGCAATGCTATTGAGTACGTTAGCGAAAATGGAGAAAATTGAACTGCGCGCCGTTATCAAATACTTGTATTTGAAAAATTTTTCTACGGACCAAGTCAATTTAGATTTGCGGGACACTTTAGGGTCTAATGCTCCTCCGTACTCGACAGTCGCACGTTGGTGCGCCGAATTTAGACGTGGAAGAACATCGGCAATGGACGACCCCCGCTCCGGACGCCCTACTACAGCAGTAACTGAAGAAATTGTGAAAAAAGTCGAAAACTCAGTTTTGGCGGATCGTCGTGTCACAGTTCGTTTTATTGCTGAAAATGTAAAGATTTCAACGGGGAGCGTGCATAATATTTTACATGAACGCTTGGGTATGAAAAAGGTATCTGCGCGTTGGGTACCAAGAATGCTTACTGACACGCAAAAACAAACTAGACTAGAGATTTGTCAAGAAGCTTTGAACCTGATGCAGCAAGACCGGGAACTTTTTTTGGCGCGATTTATAACAATGGACGAAACATGGCTCCATCATTACGACCCTGAAACGAAACTGCAGTCTATGACATGGAAAAGGCCATCATCTCCAACTCCGAAGAAATTCAAGGTGAGCCCATCTGCCGGTAAGGTCATGGGCTCTGTTTTCTGGGATGGTAAAGGGGTATTAATGATTGAGTATCTTGAGCATGGAGCCACTATTACGGGCACTTTATACGCCAAACAAATAGCAACATTGCGCAATGAGATCCGCGAAAAACGGCGAGGTAAACTCTCGAAAGTTGTGCTGTTCCACCAGGACAATGCCCCGGCACACAAGTCCGCCGTTGCAATGGCTGCAATTCGTGATGCTGGGTTCGATATCCTTAAGCATCCTCCGTATTCACCAGATCTCGCTCCCAGTGATTTCTACCTATTTCCGAGATTGAAACAATACCTGAGAGGCCAGAAATTTGAAGACGACGACGCGGTAGTCGCTGCAGTACAAGATTTTTTAAGTACTCAAGATGAGACCTTTTTTAAAAACGGAATTTTAAGTTTAGGAAAAAGATATACTAAGTGTATTATGCTAAAAGGTGACTATGTCGAAAAATAAAATGACATTTATTAAAAGTTGTTTATAACATACTCATTCTCACTTTTTATTGAACGCCCCTAGTATTTGAATGAAAACTAGCGTGAGGCACAGACATAATTATTAAAATAAGATACACAAGTCAATCACTTTCACGGTTGACTCCCCGTTCGAATCAAGCTTAAGAAATGACCACGGATTGGATCGTAACTTGCGTGACAATTCCATATATTTTGACTCTTTTTAACCTTGGGTTAGCGCTTAACTCTGTGTTAGGTACGTATATAGTTAACCCTGGTGGTGATAAAAAGATGGTGTTGATGAAAACTACTTTCACTACGGGTAGTACGGTGAAGAACGACATGGTAAAGTAACAGTTTATCTGAAACGTATTATTTAACGGACAGATTGTGTTTCTACTGCAACATAACTGCCAACTATAAGAGTTGTTCTGTGCTGTACTAATAGTGCAGAGCAATCTTAGGACTTAGGGTGTCAACCAAAAAGTTTCTTTCGTAGAATTTACTTCAAATTGAACCTTGTTCCAGGTGATGACGTCTGCTGTTTCGTATATCACTTTCTTGCAAACAATATCAGAGTGAGACCGCAAATACAACTGGCCCGCAAACAAATTTAACACCCACACACACCTTCACGAAGTCACTCAGCTGCACAATCAATGCTAGAAGTACAATCGTCAACAAATCTTACCGAAGAATTGACAACATTTCATATTTCTAAGACTATAATTTGATTCGTTCTCTGTATTCTGCTTGGAAAGAGAAAGACGCTGATAGTTTTAAATTTTCACTAGGATCATTAATTAATTTATTACAAATTTTTTAAGATGTGTTTATTCAGAAAGGGCATAACTCCATAACTACCACACAATAGATCCATTACATTTGTCTAGTCTCTATTAAAAAAAAATGATGACGTAAATCAAACGTTGAGGGTTGAGGTTGCTATGAAATCTAAAATTATTACAGATCTTTTTTCTGGTGAAAAAGGCAAAGGAAAATATCTATTCTGTGGTAGTATTGGTAAATTAAGATCTTTTTTTTTTAATTTCTTTTATTTTTTTAAATATGGAGAAATAAATTATACGACGGCTTTAGCCTAGTTGGTAGTGACCCTGCCTACGAAGCAAGAGGTCCTGGGTTCAAATCCCGGTAAGGGCATTTATTTGTGTGATGAGCACGGATATTTGTTCCTGAGTTATGGATGTTTTCTATGTATTTAAGTATTTATTTATCTATATAAGTATGTTTATCGTCGTCTAGTACCCATAGTACAAGCTTTGCTTAGTTTGGGACTAGGTCGATTTGTGTAAGATTGTCCTCTAATATATATTTTTTTTTTTATAATATTTATTTTTCCGTGTTTAGGAGGCAAAACTCTTTCTATTCCTGTAGTAATTTTCAGGAGTCAAAAAAAATTAAATCTCGTCAATTGACGATTGGTGATTGGGTCGATTCGTGAATTGGTGGATTAATTAATCCACCTAATACTTTTATGCGTAATCTTCAAAGACAAAGTCAAAATATTTTTATTAAATTTAGGTATTATTAGAACAAGCACTTATGAAAGTTGAAGAATCTATCACTCGTTCGGAAAAACTCCGTTGCGAAGAATCCGGCAAGAAATAAAAGATTTATGGTTTTATATGAAGTTTTGATGTAGCCTGTTTATCTTGATATGTATTAGTTTACTCTATTCATTATATGTATGAGTAATTTCAATGCACAATTTATTAAGGTTCATCATCGTCAGCCATAACAATAAAATAAAAATTTAAAAAACACCCAACGCAATTATGTCACTCGTATGTTTGACATTAAGTCAATGCCCGTTATGCGTCTAAGATTACCAAAAGAGCTGATAACTTTGAAACGGCTGAACCGATTTTGATAAAACATAACTAAGAACCATCGCCAAGAAACCTGCTTTCTATTAAAAAAAACCGCATCCAAATTGGTGTACCCGTTAAAGAGCTGTGATGCCACAGACAGACACACACACACATAGCGGTCAAACTTATAACAACCCTCTTTTTGTGTCGGGGCTAAAAAGAAGAAGCGACTGCTAGACAAACGATATAGTCCGGCTCTGCCCGCAACCTGGCGATTCCTGCATCCTTTACCGGATCGTCGGTCCGTCCTGTCCCAACTTTATTGTTCTTTAGGTTAGGTATATCATAATTGTTGTTCTTCAGGTTAATTTTAAATTTTGGTTCTCTTTACTTTTCACTACATGTCTACTCTCGTTTCTGATGTCTTGTCAATCGTTCAAAGGTTAACTAAAGGGATAAGTTCGTCTTTGTATGTATATCTATCTGTTTCTCTTTTACCTGTTGATTTCCTGTACCTATCTTGTATTCAATAAAGAGTTTTACATGCATACATAATATACTTTTGAGAAGTGTACAAAAATGTGGTAGGTTCAGAAACGGTCAGTAAAGTGCGTTGGTGACTGTACTTAGGTACCTTTAAGTATTTATTCGTCGAAGAGAAGTAAACTAAGAAAGCACTTAGATCGGGTCCTCTTAGAGTTCTAGTATATCGCTTAAGTAGCTACTTAGGTTTACAGTGGGCTTCGTCTTTATTGTTATTGGTATAAAATAAAATACTTTGAGTGATACAAAAACAGTTCTATGCAATTTATTTTTATTACCAATATTATCTAGTTTTAATTCGAACAATTAATAATTAAGGGCACTTATTCCATAATTTTTTGAGAGTAGATATAGTGGATAATGCTCTCGTGCCTTTTTCGTAATCTTTGCATCCACGCACCTCCACCATTTTATATGTGGACTTTGAAGAGTGCGGTGGAGGTACTCTTTCATATTTAAAATAATTGGCCAAAAAAGTCCCGATAGCCTAGTGATTTAACCCATCGCCCCTCAAACAGGGGGTTGTTGGTTTGAACCCCGCGCTCGCACCTGTTTTTGGATTTTAAGTGCGAAATTCATTTGAAATTTACCGTGAGAATTTAGGTGAAAGAAAAGACGCCTTAAGTAAATGAAACCACAATACTACCACAGGTTTTTTCTATTGAGCCTAGTAACCTGTTTCTGTCTCCTAAAAACAACTTTGTTTAAATTTCGATACCACAAAAAACCTTTATAATTTTCCCCCTTAAAAACATATTCTGTGTAACCAACAAACAAGAAAAACGACCAACAAAAGATGGGAAATTCCATTCCAACCTAATTTACCTCTCATTTGCAAGGCGAAATGACTTGTCGAATTGTTAATGTTCCCTTTAATGATGTAGCTTGTCATATTATTATCTTTGAGGGCAGGTTTGTATTTTTTGCAATATTTTATATAGTTTACAACATTCATCATTATCATCATCTCAGCCTAGGTATATACATCCCAGTGTATGTCACAGGCCTCCTTTCAGAATGAGGGCTTGAGCCGTAATTTCCACGCTGACCCAGTGCAAATTGAATTTCTTCGCAGGTGTGCAACCGTGCAGGTTTCACGATGTTTTCCTTCACCGTAAATGTCGAAAAACTTAAGATTTGCGGACCCTGAGAAGTAATGAACGTTGCCTACACGAAACTGGGGTTTAATCGGCAATTTGAACATTTCCTGTTTTTCCGGACAAAAACATATCAATAATTCGAACTACAAGATACCTCCTAATGAGCCTCAAACGCCTCATAACGAGCTCAAAATGAACCCTAAATTGTTAGCACTTATATGGCATTATCCATACTTACATACTAAAATTATAAATGCGAAATGTCTGTCTGTCTGTTACTTCTTCACGCTTAAACCGCTGAATCGATTTAGATGGAATTTGGTATGGAGATAGTTCGAGGCCTTGGAAAGGATAAAAGTTAGTTTTTATTCCGGAAAATTGCATAGTTCTCGCGTGATAACGGATTCATTTGTGAATTCTTTGCTGACCAAGTCGCGGGTAACAGCTAGTCTGTTAAAAATAGACTTTTTAGAATTGAAGAGTGACAAATTAGGGTGTATTGCCCAACAGATATTTTTAAAAATTTTATTCATCATCAACATTTCAGCCGTAGGACGTCCACTGCCGGACATAGGCCTCCCTCATTGATACCCAATCACTGCGGTTGGAAGCGGCTTGCATCCACTTTGAACCAGCGGCCTGTACCAAATCGTCCGTCCATCTCGTTGGTGGACGTCCCACGCTGCGCTTGCCAGTCCGTGGTCTCCATTCGAGAACTTTTGGGCCCCAACGTCCATCTGTTCTGCGTGCTACATGGCGTGCCCATTGCCATTTCAACTAGCTAATCCGTTTTTCTACGGATCTCCTCATTCCTGATTCGACCCCATAAAGAAACCCCGAGCATAGCCCTCTCCACAGCTCGTTGAGCAAAACTGAGCCTATTCATAACCTATTAAAAAAAATATTTTTACCAAAAATTAAATGTCTCCCGAACGAAGGCAAATCGGCCTGACTTTAGACTTAATAATCTGGAGGAATCTAGGCTTTAAATCTGTGAGGTTGCTCATCGACCACGTTGTATAGTAGCAGAATGAAAAAGTTTGTAACTTTTCGACCGTAACTCATTGACATAGTGTCGAAAATTGACGAACCTTTTCATTCCGCGACTGTATAATGACATGTTAACATACAAACCCGCCCTCTCCTTTTTCACATAAAAAAATACATATGTCAAATTTTATTGTATTTAAAAAAGTAGTTCATCGGTATTTTGACCTCGAAAGAAACGCCTAAATCCTAAATCATTCAATTATCCAGAAATATCTCTCTAAATAATTGTTATCTGTTTGTACAAGCTTTCCTTTCCCCTGCTGCGGCGGGATAGAAAAGGCTAATCCCGCGAATTCGTGGCGAAAACCCTCACAGTCAGATTATGTCTTTTGCAAATATGCATGGGTAACGTTAGCGGAAGAACAATACAATTTCATTATTATTTACTCAATGGATTCAAAGGAAATTAAGGATTATCTTATTTTTTTTTCGGTAAGAGAAGAAACTTGAACAAAATTAATTAGACAAATAAAAAAAAGATGAATGAAATAGGCAAAGTCATTCTTAAGTTATGGCGAAACTAAGGGAATCGAATCTTTGTTATTCTTCATTACAAATTGATTAAACAATAAAATTAATCAGAGAGATAGGGATTCATTTTCATATATATAAAAATAATAATAATTGGCGGTAAATTTATAGTTTAATCTAGTATTTTCATGTGCGATTGGATGAACTTTTCAGCAGTTTCTGATAATATTGACAATACATTTGGCATTTCGTACTAAATACAAACTGAAATATAGAACACACACAGAAAAAACCCCAGAAAAAAGACCAATGCTGGGAATCGAACCCAGGTCCTCAGCATTCCGTGCCGCGTGCCATACCCCTACACCACCACTGGTCTAGAGATTAGACACGAATCTTTCCTATACATCATACATTTCAATCTGCACCTTATGCAGTGACAAACGCACATCTATGTTACACCCTCATCGAGAGATTTTAACACTCCTTCGGAACTAACCGCTCACCTGGACAAGAGATGGCGCTACTGTGCAACTTTAATGTATGATGTATAGGAAAGATTCGTGTCTAATCTCTAGACCAGTGGTGGTGTAGGGGTATGGCACGCGGCACGGAATGCTGAGGACCTGGGTTCGATTCCCAGCATTGGTCTTTTTTCTGGGGTTTTTTCTGTGCATCTATATTTCAGTTTGTATTTAGTACGAAATGTATGATTTCACGGGATGACCGTAAAAGTAATAAAAAAAAAAATGAAGTTGAAAAAATAAGTACAAAAAAAAAAAAAAAAAAAAAGATACTTCATAGCTAACTTGTTTAATACATTTGGCATTCAGCGACATTAGTGTTCGAATAGGTAAAACCTGTGCTTTAAGATAAGCAGCGCTATTACAGTAAGATTATTTCCACTTTGACACTCCGCAATTATCGACATACATCGAGAGAGATCGGAAGTGCAATACCTAGGCTGAGGTTTTGTTGTTAATTACCTAAATTAAATAGGTTTGGATTTTTATGATTAAATTCTAGGATTTTATATAAGTACTCTATGAGAAAACACGAACATTTGCGATTAAAACTGAGCGTCCCTTCTAAAATAAATTTTAAAATTTCAGTAGGTAGTCATGCAATTTTAATTAGTACATCAGTACATGTAATTCTAATATTCATTAAATTTTATTGTTAAAAATTTCTTCTGATTTTAAGTCATCAAATTTATTGTTTTCAAGAAATATTGTCAAGGCATGAAGGCACGCACTTCCTCTTGAACAGCCACGGCTTTAGACAACGAACTTAAAATGTCCGTTGTTGCGAAACTTCAAATTTTGCAGAAAAACTTTCTATTTTTATTGAAAAATAATGGATTAGTTGACCAACTCCCCGGTAAGATTGATGGTAACCTAATGCGCCGCGACCACTGGCATGGCTGCCAAACTAAAGGGTTGGGAGATTGATATTCTTGTTAACTGAACTGTCATATTTTTTGTTTACTTCACTTTGGCTGCGCTAAGGTAGGTACAGGGTGCTTGGTTCGGATGAATAAATGAAATCGATTCAGTGGACCGTAGTTTAGTGTTGTACATAGAAAGGATGTTGTTGAAAGCACATTGAAAGATTAAAGCTTTTCTAATTTAGTTTTAAAAAGGATAGTAAAATACCGGCCAAGTGCATGTCGGGCCAAGCGCAGTGTAGGCAGAAATTCGTACCTACGAGTACTAATACAATTAATAAGATATAATAAGTATAAAAGATTAAGAATGCTATGTAGTTTGACAGAGGTATATACACAGAGATTATTATTTCTGTACTTTTTTGATTTTATTTGAGTAAATAAATAATACAAGTAATATTTTTAAACTACAGCGGTCGCTCGGACGTTTGCTGTGGGAGCCCCCTAATATTTATTTTATTCTGTTTAGTATTTGTTGTTATAGCGGCAATTGAAATACATCATCTGTGAAAATTTCAATTGGTGACACACGGACAGACAGACAGACGGACGGATTGCGGAGTCTTAGTAATAGGGTCCCGTTTTACCCTTTGGGTACGGAACCCTAAAAAGTGTCTTATAAAAGAGCTTTTTGCGCCCTAATTACAGAATAAACGTTTTGATTTGATTTTGGTGTTGTTTTCACCAATATCTCTATTCCTGCTGGGATATCTAAATAGTTCGAAACATGCAGTGCAGCTCTTAAACCCGACCGCGGGCTATAATGTCGCGCAATAAATCCTTTGAGCGAGAATAATTTCCCTCGTGCCTCGTCAGGAGACGCTGCCTAGGAAATTGCCCGGTAAAGGCTTATTAAGATCTCTACTGGTTTAATATTGCAGTTTGTGCAATTGTTACGCACAAAAAACGCTTCATTTCGTTTAGGTTCATTTAGTCCACATTCCCATTTCGTCCTTTTCCCACATCGTCCACATTCCAACTTAGTTAACATTCCCATTTCGTCCACATTCCCATTTAGCCCACATTCGGTTGTATTTTTTTTTTAATGGGGTGTCTTTGGAATGTGAACGAAATGGGAATGCGGAGAATTTGGGAATGTGGACGAAATGGGAATGTGAACGAAATGGGAATGTAGACGAAATGGGAATGTGGACGAAATGGGAATGTTGACGAAGTGGGAATGTGGACGAAGTTGGATTGTTGACAAAATGGGAAGTGGACGAGTTGGGAATTGATTGTGGACGAAATGTTATTGCTGACGAAATGGGAATGTGGATGAAGTGGGAATGTGGACGAAATTAACCTAAACGCTTCATTTCTAGAGTGCAATACAGTTTTTGACGAAACTTGCATTTCGAAAACCTTTTATTATATTTTACCTGGAAAATCGTCCCACTGCTGCGCAAAGGCCTCCCCTTATTTTCTCCATTTGTGCTAATTTCGAAGGCTATCTGGTTAGTCGTTATGGATCACGTCTAGGTCGTAGCCATATCCATATCCATTCTAATATTATAAATGCGAAAATGTGTCTGTCTGTCAATCCTCTTCATGTATAAACCGCTGAACCGATTTAGATAAAATTTGGTATAGAGAGAATATTTCTAAGAACAATAATCATCATTTAATTAATTTTCAAGTGATCATTACACACAAAATACAATAAAATAAACTGCCCCGGATCGCACCAGGCGCAAAGGTGCCCAATATACTAGCCGCATTGCCCCGCTGAACCGCGATGTACAACCTTTGCACCAGAAACGACCCAGAGCGATGGTCAAGACCTCTTTCACGAAGACGGCGCTCCACTTCTTTAAAAAAAAAAGTATTGCCTGTTGTCTCCATTTCAAGAGGCACAAACAAATAATTAGCGAGTGTTGAGTACTCCTCGCGCATTTTAAGGGCTGCCATTTCAGCAGCCGCTCCCCCCAACCTCGAGGTGCGACCAAGGTGCGAAGAGGCAAAAGTACTGACGCACCTGGCGTCCCAAATATGACACTTCCCCTTTTGCCAGGGCACCAAGAACAACCCATCAGGTCTTTTACCATCTGACCGGCTAAGACCTGAAGGTTCCAACACGCAAGTTTACTGTACTGTGGCCCGGCGGAACACCAGTGCTCGTTTTTTTTTTTTTTAACTAGCGGTATACTGAGCCGGGACCCTTTTTGTAACAGCTTTAATATGTGCACCTATGTCTTTGTCTATGTTTGTATTCTTATTTTTGCCTGTGTGCGTGTTATTGTTGTTATAAATAAATGTTTTTCTTTCTTTCTTTCTTTCTTTCAAGGGACGTTAGCCGAAACCAAAGCCCTGCGGACTATATCGTTCAGGCGTGATTGCGCGGATGGAGATAGTTTGAAATCATAGGAAAGATATAAGTAGGATATTTTTTATCTCTAAATATTGTATAGTTCCCGCGGGATAGCGATAAACACATTCTTTGCAGACGCTATCATGGGAAACAACAATAATCATTAATTTTATAACATATTTTGTAAGGTGAAAGAAAGAAAGAAAGAAAATACATTTATTTACAACAACACAAGACACATAAATATTTTAACAAAAAGGACAATACAAAGGCTAAAAATAGAGTGTGTCATTGCGGTTGCAAATTGGACACTGGCTCAGCATAATGCTGAGGCGTTTATAACACCCCAGCGCTGATTTTCAGCCAGTACCGTCGGTAATACCCGGAACGCCACACAGATAGATAAAATGTACACTTATAAATATAAGCGATGAACTACATAAACTACATGCGTAAATGGATAATTTGTAGATCATAAAAACGAATAATTTTAACAAAATTACTTAATCATAAATTACTATACTATAATATAACTCACTTGCCAAGTATACAACTCTGCGCGGATTAAAACAAGAAGTGAAATAACCGAGACAAAGAAAAATCAAAGAAGTTTTGTGAAATAGTGCTGGAAAGGAAAGGAATTAAGTTTTCTGAAATGACAACAAATAGCCTTTAAGCTTTCGCCCAAAGGTGTACCTGCTAGTCACTCCTAGGATGGGAGGGGGGATGTCATTCCAGCACTTAGACGCCGCAAACCTGAAACTGCCTCGAAACGCCACCGTCCGGTGCGGCGGAACAATAGCCTTAAATCTGCGCACACTTTTCGACCATGTGATTTTTTCAAAAAGGTACGAAGGCGTCTTGTGCCGCGCTACACCGAACAAAAGGGTTGCAAGATGCAAGTGCCTGCGATTGTGCATCTTAAGCAAATCAGCAGCGTTCAAGTACGGAGTGACATGGGACCGAGGAGGGATTCTGAAGCAAAAACGAGCACATGCGTTTTGAACTCGCTGGAGCAATCTCTTAGAACAACCAAGTATGCAACCATCATAGACGACATCACAATAATTTAATCTAGACAATACGAGTGATTCACACAGTCGGACACGCAAATCCACACTGAGGTAATCACGAATATTGTAAAGAATCCGAAGGCGTTAGAAGCAGTTGCTAACTAACTGAGTTATATGGCTCTCGAAGCGTAGCTCGCCGTCCATAGTTAGCCCAAGATTTCTTGCTACATCTACCCTCTCTATTGGTTCGCCCATGACAGCAACATTCTCGGTAGCCAGATTTTTCAAAGTATTACGAATTTGATGCTTAGATCCAAATATAAGATACTTAGATTTTCTAGGATTAAGAGCCAGACAGCTCCTCCCCGACCAGGAAAAAACGCGATCAAGGTCCGCGTTTATGCTCTTCACAACGGTGACTGCATCTGAAGGCACACTGGATGCATACAGTTGCAAGTCGTCGGCGTAAAGATGGTATTTACAGTTCTCCATACAGGAAACGATATCAGCGCTGTAAATTATAAAAAGCAGCGGACCCAAAATCGAACCCTGCGGCACTCCTCTGTTAACAGGACTAAGAAAAGACCGCAAAACACCACCATGCATTCCGCGTAACTCAACTGTTTGCGCCCGGCCGGACAAGTAACTGTCAAACCACCTAATCGCCATAGCATCAAATCCGTAATATGACATCTTAGATAATAGCAAGGACAAATTGATGCAATCAAAAGCCCTGGAGAAATCCAAAAGAACCAAAATGGTACTTCTGCCAGCATCCCTTGCCTGTAAGATGTTGTCGACTACATCAAGTAACGCAGTTGCAGTTGATCGACCTTTGCGAAAACCCGACTGTAGTTCAGGCAGGATGCTATTTTCCTCCAGGTATTCCGACAGCTGATCACAAATTACCCTTTCCAGTATCTTCGATGTACAAGGAAGGATACTTACAGGACGGAGGTCGGATAGGTCAGCTGGATTTGGTTTCTTAGGTAATGGAGTCACTCGAGAGTTTTTCCAGTCTGTCTGGAAAGTTGCAGTCATAATACTTTTGTTAATAATGAATGTCAGAATGTCGGCAGTCCTTGAAAGTGTCAGATGAAGCATGTCAACGGATATAGAATCCAGTCCCTTTGCTGTCGATTTTATTCTAGTAATAATCTTGGTCACAGTCGTCGAAGTCGTTGTTGTAAGTTTAAAAGTCGAGTCTCCGTGCCTGTGAAATTCGAAAAAAGACAAGTCTGATACAGTTACTTCTGACTGCCCTGGAACGTCGAGAAAATGGCGATTTATCAGGTCAGGGTCATTCAAGTGGTTTGGTAAGTCGTTTTGCACTTGTGGCTCTGGAAGAACCGTCCGCTTCAAATTTTTCCAGAGAGTCTTACTGTCAGTTGTGCACCTTAGATATTAGTGTTTTCTTGACACTGGTTTTGATTATCTTTATCACATCCCAGAATTTCCTGGAAAAGACTTCGGCAGTGAAAATCAAAAGCTTGTTTATAATTTATTGAATCAGGCGTTACTTTGCGGAGGTCCATATTAATGAACTAAAACAATTACTTTGCTCACCCGCGACCTTACAATAGTTACGTTTATGCAAGAAATGTGCGTTCATGCAGTTCCTCCACCTCCACACTGTACGAACACACACAAATCACATAAACCCAACCATCACCACCACCAAGCTACACTGACGCGTTTCGAACTCAACCAGAGCTCATCTTCAGAGTTACCACAACCGTATGCTATGCTACCAAATGTTAAACTAACAAACCAAAACAAATGTTTTAACTTGTCACTGTAACTTCTCAAGTACCCACTTTATTTTTCTTATTCTCAAACTACCCCACAAAAATTAACTTTTATTGACATATTTAAAACTACCTTGAATTTTTTGTTTATTTATTTATAAGGCATATTTAATTAATACTAACTGTTCAAATTCGACCCAAGCCGCAGTAAAGGAGAAGATACTAAATTTACCTGTTCATTAATAATAGACCCCATAGTGTTGTACCTAATTATTTCCATGCATTCCAGAGCATCCAGACGCAACCCCTTGCCGCAATAATGTAACACTTCATAAGAATCTGAATCTAACAATTAATGATTTGATTCCAACAAATGCTTTGCAAAATTCGATCTATCTGGATGCTCATTCCTATATGCCGAAACATGCTCTTTAAATCTAGTATTAAAACTTCGGCCTGTCTGTCCTACGTATATCCCATTGCAGTCATTACAAGTAAGCTTGTATACCCCCGATCTAGTTCCCTTATCTACCTGTTCTTTGTGGTTACATAGCCTAGAGTACAAAGAGTTGTTAGTCTTAAAGGCAACATTAATATTGTTTGATTTTAAAATGCCATAAATCTTATCAGACAAACCCCCGACGTAAGAGATGCTAGATCTATATTTGTTAGTAGACTGAGAAGGTAACGCAGCGTAAAGCATGCTATTTACTAACCGTGCCTGCTTCTTTTGAACTAAACTATCTACCATTGATTTTGTATAACCATTTGAGATCGCTATCTGATAAATAGTACTCAACTCTAAATCAAAATGTTCCTTAGAAAGAGGCACAGTCAACAATCTATTAACATAACAATGGAAAGCAGCCAGTTTATGCTGCCACGGATGATTAGAAGATGCTGGTATAACAGCATCTGTGTACGTGGGCTTACGGTATATTTTAAATTGATGTTTACCATTTAATTTTGAAATCGTTAAATCCAAAAAGTTCAACGAACAATTTTCCTCCAATTCTTTTTTGAACCTTATCTTTACGTGCTTGTTATTCAAACCATTAATAAACACGTCAAGCTGTCTCATACTCCCTCTCCAGCATAGGATCAAATCATCAACATACCTAAAATAGTACACAATATTACTATTACCCACAATATACTGATTCTCAAAATGATCCATAAATATATCTGCCATTAAAGGACTCAGAGGTGAACCCATAGCTAAACCATCACTCTGTAAGTAATAAAGACCATTGAACCGGAAATAATTTTGTTTCATGCATAAAGTTACCAAATCTATTAATTCACAAACTTCACCCGGATGCAACCGCTTCCTTTCTAAGTGGTCTTTTAGAATTTCTAGTGTCTCACTATATGGTACGTTAGTAAATAAACTGTCTACATCCAAAGAAAGCAACGTTGCATTCGGCGGTATGCTGATGTCCTTAATTTTACTAACCAAATCTAAACCATTTTTTAAACTATAAGAAGGTTTAAAGGAAGCCTTCACACGAATAATACTATTTAATTTCTTCGCCAATTTATATGCTGGAGCACTCACGTATGAGACAACTGGACGAACAGGCACATCATCTTTATGAATTTTAGGTAATCCATATAGACAAGTTCAAGGGGACGGTTTTACAGTTTTACGTAAGGACCCTACAATTACATTTCACAAAGATCTAAAGAGACTAATAAAGGGTTCTTTGTTTGCCTTTGAAACCGAACAACAAAAGAATTTTGTAATTCCCATGAATCCGCAGGCGCCAATTCTATATGGATTACCTAAAATTCATAAAGATGATGTGCCTGTTCGTCCAGTTGTCTCATACGTGAGTGCTCCAGCATATAAATTGGCGAAGAAATTAAATAGTATTATTCGTGTGAAGGCTTCCTTTAAACCTTCTTATAGTTTAAAA
Source organism: Archips crataeganus (assembly GCA_947859365.1). Taxonomy (NCBI): domain Eukaryota; kingdom Metazoa; phylum Arthropoda; class Insecta; order Lepidoptera; family Tortricidae; genus Archips; species Archips crataeganus. The sequence goes on along the minus strand of OX402059.1, from coordinate 17,362,307 downwards.
AATGGTTTAGATTTGGTTAGTAAAATTAAGGACATCAGCATACCGCCGAATGCAACGTTGCTTTCTTTGGATGTAGACAGTTTATTTACTTGTCACGTTTATATGTGACAAAAGGTAGATTTTAGTGGGAGATGATGGAAAACAAGATTAAAAAGAAATACAACAATTTATTATAAAAAACTATGCTCCGGCTAGGTCGCGGGTAATAGATTTAAGTAGAGTTGAACGCCCTGAATCTAGATTTTAAGGTACAGAACCCCGAATGGGTTCACTTCCCTGGACGTCGTTCTCGCCGCCGACGATGTCTTCAGGTCGAACCCGGAAGTCCGGAATCACGGGCTGCAGTCCCGGATCGGCTGTTCGGCAGGGCAGCGGTAGGGTTGGCTCAGGTTAGACCCCCAGACTTGCTCCCTGAGAAATCCGAAATTGGCCGTTCATAAAATGTTCGATGTCGGGTTTGTGACTGCGACATCGGGATATTTTGAAGACATTGTTTTTGCTGGATCATTGCGGTTATGGGTTAAGTGAACCCCAAGCACTAATTAGTGATCCTTGATGTGGCAGTCACAAACAAAATCAGCGTTTTAAAAGCGTAGGTAGGAAGCGTAACAGAATTACATTAATATACAATTAATGGGCTAAAAGCATTGTGATGTAGTTATTGCAAAGTTGTTCTAGTTCAATGAAATCTATAGAATTACAAAATAATATATTATATCAAAAAGACTAAGCAATCTTAAGATTTTTAATTTAACTGCATTAATATTTTAATTATGAAGGTACTTCGACTTTCTGGCACATTCGATAGTAAATAATATCACCAGGTTTTATTGAACGGCTAGACTTAATAAAGCGGCTGAGATTATTAAAATCAGGAACGCTGTTGAAAATAGAAATCAAGATTCCCTATGTTGATAAAATAAACCGACCAACTTAGCCGGAATCAAAAATATTAATTTCAAATAATATAGTACGCATTTAATCTTAACAAATATTAACAACTATTTTAAATTTGTAGCAATAAATGTTTATCTAAATTTTATAATTAATATTTGTTACTTGAGGGTAGCGTGATAATCTAGACTAGACGGGCGCAAGCACTACGACGCGTAGTTTACAAGCAGTGCCGTTACGTAGATGGAATGATCGCACTAGATGAATTATTAAAACTAAAGAAGCACACAAAAACATGCAATGCGAATTTACAATTGTAGCTAGAACAGTTTGTTTATAAGAGGATAAAATATTATCGCAACACTCACCCGAATCGGGGAAACACTTCACATGTATTTAGTTTAGTAACTGAATTAAATTAATTAAAATTTCGAGAATAACTTGGTAGCAGATAACTTATTTTTTTGGTAAGTGCTTTGGTTATGTGTTTGTTGGTAGCTGCTGCAAGGCTGAATGATTTGCTCCGCTCCTGTCGCAAACAAATCGCCTCGCATCACCGTTATTATTCTTTGGTGTGACGTAGTTTAGGGTTCGGCCGCCCGGTTTATCTAATACAAAAACGTTGCGCGCGTTTGGCAAGCATTGTAAATATTTATTTTATTAGTTTGTTATATTTTTAAGTAAAAATTCTAGTACAATTGTTTATTCTTTTTTTTTTTTTTATTCTTAGCAATTAGAATGTTAAGTTATTTGTAGAAATAAAATAACTTATTATTTTTTTGTTTCACTTATTTTTGAGTTTTTCGGTATTTTATGAATAATAACATTAATTTAGTATTAGAAAAAAAGGAAACCCGTTACATACCCCCCTTTTCAGGTTAGGATTTTTACTTATAAAAATCCACTATCTCTTTTATTTTACTCACTAGTTATACTAATACTCTAGTAAACCTCGCAACTATCAAAATCCCCTAACTGTTCGTACATCACGCATTCAAAGTAGCAGTAACACTTTCAACGTGTTATTGCGACCTTACAGAGAGAGTATGTATTTTAAGTTACAATACTATACTCTCGTATAACTATTGAAAGATGTTCAAGTTCAGTCTAGTGATCAATTCTCATGTTTTTTATTAATTAATAGATTCTTTTTTTAGTCTGTAAAACCCGGCATTTACTATCTGGTAGGAGATAGCAAACAAAAATTAGACTTTATAGACTAGCCTTTTTAAAGCTAGTAAACCCTGGCGTCCACTATCTGGTAGGAGACAGCAAACAAAAAAATGTATTTCATAGACCCCCTTTTTAAGCTAGAAAAATTATGCATCTACTATCTGGTAGAAGATAGCAAGCAAAACAATATTTTAGTAGATATTGTCTTAGGATAATCCCTCATGAGACTAATTGATCAAAAGACAATGAGTGTAGAGATAGTAACGTTATCATATAATTTTAGAACATTAGTGTTTTTAGTATTTATAATTTATTAATTTAAAATCCTTGACATGCCAGTCACCTATGTTATTTCCATTCATATCTTCGAGTTCGTAGTCTAAATTAGATTTTTTTGTGACAATTTTACATTTCGTGTATTTAGGGGCAAGTTTTTTAGAGAACCTATTGTCCTTGTTACTTTGAAAGAAAGTCTTCTTCCAGATTATGTCGCCGACATTAAAGTGAATGTCTTTACGACGCAGATTATAGTGGTTACAGTTACGAGAGTGAGATTTTAGCATAGACGATTGGACCTTTTCAAAATAGTTTCGTAAGTAACCCAAATTTTCTGCATATACCTCCCTAGGTGTGAAAATCATGTCGTGGCTAGCGTCTGAGTCGATATAATGAGAACCACAAGCTACCAACTCTCTACCGTAAACTAAGAAAGAAGGTGTGAATCCTGTAACTTCATTGACGGATGAGTTGATGGCAAATTGGATTTTGGTAATGTTAGTATCCCACGATTTATGATCATTTTCGATAAATGCAGATACGGCGGTCATGGCCGTTTTATTGTAACGTTCAACGCTGTTCACTTGAGGTGAATATTTTGGCGTGTAATTTACATTCGGAATGTTATATTTTGAAAATAATTGTTTAAGTATATTACTTGTGAACTGTTTGCCATTGTCCATTAAAATAGTACTAGGGATACCGTGCACAAGAAAAACGTTATCCTCAAGAATTGTAGCTATAATCTCACTTGTTGCACGTCGAATTGGAAAAAGTAAACAGTATTTACTAAAGCAACAAGTCACCACGAACAAAAAAGTATTTTGTTTTCTTGAAGGAGGTAGCGGTCCTACAAGATCCATGCTAAGCATTTGGAATGGACGGCAACAGTCTTTAGGACGACCCATCATACCCAGAGTAGCATGATTAGGATGCTTGTGAGCATTGCATACATCACACTTTGTAATGAAATTTGAGACATCACGATGCATGTCGGGCCAGAAATATTTTAAGCACAGCCGCTTAAATGTTTTAAAAATTCCAAAGTGACCAGAAGTGGGTTCAGAATGATTTTTAGCTATAATCTCAGTTCTGTGTTCAAGAGGTATTACCTCTTTCCACTCGAACTCTCTTGTAAGCGGATTCAGACTCTTTTTATGTCGATATAGTTTATTTCCAGTGACTTTGTAGTCTACGAATGACGTAGGGGAATTCTGAGAACCATTATAGATATTTAAGTACCATGGGTCTTTAGTGATATGAGCGACGTTAGAGTTGACTTGACTATCGTTAATAGTGGCTATAGGGACTGAACGCGAAAGACTATCAGGTACGACGTTTTCAGAACCTCGGCGATGTCTGATTTCTAGATTAAATGCTGACATCCGAACACCCCAACGGGCTAAACGACCTGTGGGATTGTTGATGTTAAAGAACCATTTCAAGGACGAGTGATCAGTGAAAACGACTGTCTTTTTACCATTTTCTAAATAGCATCTCCAGTGTTCAATAGCAATTAAAACGGCTAGGGCTTCTCGCTCGGTAGCGCTGTAATTTCGTTCTTTACTAGAGAGAGATTTGCTCATATACGCAATAACCTTTTCCTCACCACTGATAACCTGGGTTAACACTGCGCCAATTCCAAAGTCACTGGCATCGGTATGTACTTGAAAAGGTTGGGAGTAGTCCGGACAAGATAGAACAGGCGATGAGATTAGACATTCTTTAAGAGTACGAAAGGCTTTGTCTGCCTCAGGAGACCAACGAAAAGGTGGTGAAGTCTTAGCTTGGGAAGTTAATTTATTGAGTGGAGCAGCTATTGAGCTGAAATTCGTTATGAACCTACGGTACCATGAAGCTGTACCAATAAACCGGCGAACTTCTTTTCGGTTGGTAGGCGTAGGATAATTAATAATCGCTTCAATTTTATCTGGGTCTGGCTGAAGGCCGTTAGAATTTACAACGTAGCCTAAGTACTTAAGTTGTTTTTTGAAGAAATTGCACTTTTTGAAACTAATTGTTAGGTTTGCAGATTTCAGTTTTTCAAAAACGCGAACTAGTAGGGATATGTGTTGCTCAAAAGTCGGAGAAACAATAATAATATCATCTATGTAGACAAAAACCTTATGTTCAAATTCGGGGCCATAAAAAAGCATGTCAACTAACCGTTGCTGTGTCGCTGGTGCATTAGTTAAACCAAACGGCATTGATTTAAATTGAAAACTACCTCTAGATGGAATATAGAAAGCCGTCTTACATTTATCTTCGTCTTTAATGGGGATTTGCCAAAAGCTTTTTGATAGATCTAAACTGGAAAGATATTTCGCATCACGCAAGTTATCGAGTATCTCAGAAATATATGGTATACTATACGCGTCTTTAGTGGTGACAGCATTGAGCTTGCGACTATCTAAACAAAATCTGAGTTCTCCATTTTTCTTAGGTGTTAGCAGTACAGGCGAAGACCACGGACTTTCGCAAGGTTCAACAACGTGCTCCCGTAGCATTTCATCTAATTGTTCCACCAGAATACGCTGCTTTTCAGGGGACATCCTATAGTACCGCTGACGAATGGGAACTGCGTCTCCAGTGTCAATATTATGAGTTATTAGAGAGGTACGTCCTAGACCACGTTGTTCGTATGAAATTTCCCGAAATTGTGATATAATGAGGTCGGCAGTAACCCTTTGTTCCGCGGATAGATGATCATAATCGCAAACATGCATGTTAGGTTTCGTTGAAAGAGTGTCTAGCGTGTAATCATTTTTAGAGATGATTACCGAATCTAAGTTTTTAGGAAATAGACCAAATATTCTCCAAAAATCCATACCCAAGATTAAAGAATTATTTATTTCAGGAACTATGTAGACTTTAAGTATATGTATTTGATTTAGAAAAGTTATTGGTAATTGTACCGTGCCAATACTTTCTAACTTTTGACCACCAGCAGCAACAAAATTTAATGGTTCATCTTTTTCAAGTATGAAACCGGCCTCTAAGACACGTTCGTGATAATTATTACCTAGAATGGTAACGCTAGAACCTGTATCGAGTAATCCATTCATAGTATTACCATTAATGTCTACAGAAACATATGGCCTATTTTGAAGAGTCTTAGATTTATTTTGTATATTGTGGATTGGAGTTACCGAATAGCATGCGAAAAATTTTGATATAAAATTAAGCCATGATTTCCATTCTGTTTTGTTAAGTTTACTATTAATTTGGTCGCTAGCCATCGATTTACTGCAATCCACAAAATTTAGTTTTTTGAAGTGCCTGGTTTAGGGTTGCATCTCATGCAATCGGGATATCGAATGCCCTTCATACCACACTTAAAGCAAATGAGAAAGTGTGGTTGTCTGCACTCTCTAAGAGA